>JAULUF010000007.1:617500-897500 GCA_031834385.1 Semotilus atromaculatus | reverse complement strand
GGCTATCTATAGATCTTCTCACCTTGCTGTGTCTTTTCACGAACACACAAATCTGAATGCTTTTATGAAGACAGACAAACTCCCACACTGGCACATTCACAGACAGCAACTCAATCTGCTGCCCTCTTTATAAATCAAGCTATTGTAATGCAATTCTAATATTTACTCACCCTCATGTTTTAGATCTATATGCTGTTTTTCAGTCGAACACACATGTAGAACATTGCAGAATCTTCATCTTCACTTTTCCATGCAGTGATGGTTTACAGTCACTCTTGAAAAAGAAAACAAAAACAAAAAAAATAAGTGGTCCATATATGACTTGTGCACTAAATTCTTCTGAAGATGACAAGCACATGATTACTATTTTGCTACTTTTATGATGTGTATGTTTTAGGTTGAAAAATGTGGCTACATATAAATACTTTAAAGTCCCCCTGTGCTGAAAATCAAGTTTTGAATGATGTTTGTATGTCTGTGTGGTGTTTTTAATGTACTTGCATGTGCAACTTCATCTGTCAAATCCATTGCTGAGTATTTTCACCTTAAAACTGCAGTGAACCAAAGCCGTTTCCTACCGTCACAAACGTGTGACCAATCCCGTCAGCGAGAGGGCGGGGCTTTTCTCCACTGACTTTCTATGATGTCAGCAGATGTGATTTATATGATTCAAAGCGTTTCTAAGGATGCTGATTTTCAGAAGGCAGACAGCTCTGAGATGGCCAACAGGAACATGGTCAAGACAAAGGGTAATCACATCAATTACCAATTACTTAAAACGCATTCATATTCTGATACATTGAGCCTGTATAATTCACTCTTCCTCTTCTTCCTCTAAATCAGTTTCTGGTTCTAACATATATGGCATATATATGTTCAAACAATATTTCCACTTGCCATTGTGCAGCGTTTACTACAGTAAAGTTGGATCAGGTAATCCGAGTTGCTGTGATTGAGTGGAGGCGGAGACAAATTATCATATTGAATTATCATGGATAAAATGATTGACTGCAGGGGGACTTTAAAATTCAATTTTGCATTTTACATGAAAAAAACACAGGAACGACTAACTATTACTTAAAGGTGCATTGCTCAAGTCTCTGAGTTTTTGCAGAACTATGCCCGCTCTGGCGACAAGCGAAACTGCAACTGGAATGAACTACAAGCCGGTCTCTTTTAATCCATCTTCTACTTTTGTCGAAAGTTGACTAAAGTTTTGTGCTCGAGTTGTCTTCGCTGATACGGAGAATGGCGGCGAATACACAAACCCATAGACATCATGATGTCTATGCACAAACCTGCCAGACATAGCCTGGTGAGCGTGAACGCACATGACGTCACGCCCAGTCTCAAATTCGAGCCCGAATCCCTCTTATATATTTTACTGTACAGGATTATAGAGGCAATCTCAGTGAGCAGAGAAGGGCACATTCAGCCCATCAGGCAGTTCTTTAAGCATGTATAGGATAGAAAAACAGGTATTTTTAACATGAAAAGTTGCGCAATGCACCTTTAATAGGGAAAAACAATATTGCATGTTTTCAATATGCACAGAATCTAGTAACCTTTCTGATGCAGAATATACGACTTTCATGTCGCAAGCCACTCTGTTATATATCTAATATTGAATCCAGAAGCTCTGAACTGTTTTTCTTTGTGCGACAGGCACTGAGCGGCGGCTTTTCAAAACCACTTTACAAGCATTCTGCCCCGGTTATCCCTGCGATTGGATTCCCGAGTGGACGGGATAGGGCCCTCAGTTGACAGGACTCCTCCTTTGAAATCATGCTTGAACGGGAAACTACCGCACAGCTCTTGTTTTATTGCACTGTGCAGATTTTTATTTCTGGGCATCTTGTCAAAAAGCTTTAGATGGTGTAATTATAGTGGTAAATTTCATTCCTGATGTGAAAAGATCTAAATCTGCAATCACAACACGTCAGACGCTAAAGACTCTCTAGAAGTATCAAACTAAAAGCCACTTAGCTGAACTTGAGTTTACCAACATAGTTCCTGCTAACAAACGTTCATCATGTGAAGTAGAAGCCCCAAATGCATTGGGACACTTTAGACTCACTTAAAAATGTCTGGATGTCTTTGCATACAATAACAAAAACATCCAACAAATTCTACAGGATATTTGCTAACTTTGCTTTTCTTGAGCATTTTTGCTCAGTCATCATTCAATTGGTAATTTTTAGTGGATGTTTTGAAAGAAAAGTGTCTTCTTTACCAGAAATGACATTTTTTCCTCGAATGCAATCATTTCAGACAATTCATTTATTTTAAAGTATGATTTAATTTACTTTGGCATCACTGAATCTTGTTTAAATTAGTTTTTGCGGATGCTTGTCATGCACGGCAAAAAATCTGGCATCCTTTAATTCACTCTCATACTACATTTGAATAGCTAAATCTGTGATATTTCAATAAATGAAGGAATTATTATATAATTAAACTTATACAAACAATAACACGTCTCTGAAACTGTGGTAAATAAAATAGAAATGTGTGGGCTCTACTACAGTATGAGAAAGAGATTGCTGTGGGGACAAAACCACCTATTAATGTAAAAGGTATTTTTGTGAGGCCTAAAGGTACAATTATATGTGAGTTAATAGACTTTGACAGCATTCTAATTCTATAGAGCATAGACGTACATGAGTGGAATACAGAAACGGGGAATGAACAGGGTACTGCATGTTTTTCAAGTCCACTGCATAATGATTATAACAAAAAAATTCACATGCAATATCCACCAAAATTTGCATTTCAAGAACAATTCAAGCAGGTTTCATATCCCCTGTTCACCATAATCACATGAAGGAAAGGAAGTGTAGTATAAAAACTAAACAATATAATATATAGGCTATAATGAGTTTGTGTTATTAGATGTGCATTTAATTAATAGTGAGACATACATATTGTCGATTACATTCAGAACTGTTTTTAAATGCTATTTATGTTTCAAAACTGTCTGCAATTACTCAGGGATGCAATTTTATTTTTCTAATTCAATTAATCAACATTACTTTCGCTAGAAAAACACACTCATTCCTTTTAAATAAACTTCTCTTTTTGCATATTGCATGGAAGCACATGAATCTCCAAGGTATATGTTTGTGCAAAGCTGTTTACATGCATAGATTTCTATCAGTCTGAATTAAATGAAATCCAGTTTCAGAATCCAAATGCACTGTCCATTCAATAACTAGTCAACTATAAATTCAAGTATGAAGCAAAGACTGTTGGGAGACATGGTGCAAGCATGGAAAGTTTCAAATCTGACTGTGAAAATGTACAAAAAGTTCAATCAGATGATCAAAAACCTGCATGTAACTTAAGACAACTTAAGACAAAATCACTTGGAACAACATTTACATTGGTCAAAGAACCATAAATTGAACCATTGCAATCGATTCCTAATAATTTACTTTAAATCAAGCAAAGGGAACCCAAAGCTCTTTAACCCCAGCCGGAAGCTTAACCCTAATATCTGATAAGAACGTTGATCCAGCACTGAGAAATCTCTGTAAGTAACATGTTTGATATATTACAACACCAGCGGCCACACATTCACTTCACATCACCATGTTTCCTCGTCATGTGCGTGCGGTCCTACACCACCTGATTAGGTTACATTAGCGGAGCACAAATGAATAAACATTAGATAAATACCTTCCGTGCATCAGATTATGATGCATTATCAATTACAGCAAACTGACAGATGGTGAAAGCAAATGAACACACACATCGCCTGGGAGCGCTGTGTGGATCTCACCAGCAGACGCTAAAATCTGTAATCCCTAAGAGTCAGCAACATTTTCTGTGTGGCAAACCCTTGACTTGATTTGGCACCGGCGACGGGATTCAGAGCGGTAATCTTCTCAGCTCGCGAGTCCTTCCCCCACGGTACACCTCTGAATAACAGCGGCCCACTGAGGGGGATCCAGCTCGCCCACTGCACTGTATGTGTTGTCTTACCACCACGATCACTGAAGGAGTTATGTGAATAAAACAATGGCACAAATTCACTCACAAAATCTGTCCAATGTTATTGGCATCCAAATCCCTGCAGGTTACTTATGAACTACGTATGATCAGATAACGTTCAATACTGCAATCCAGACACCTGAATACAGCACACATCTGGATACATGCCTAAACATAACACACTTCTTTATTTGCTCTTTATCAGACATTTTACAAGCAATCCAGGACTCAGGAGTAACTAATTCCAAGCAATAGCACTTTATACCCACTTCAGAAGAGTGACAAAAACAAATTTTTTTGTTTATTACTGATGCAAATTTACGCTAAAACAAATTCATGTAGGGGCAATTTTACTGTAGTATTTTTGAGATACTTACATACTTTTAATAAATATTATGAGTTTTTTATTTTTTATTTATTTTTAGTTAAAGCTTTGTTAATTTTGCTGCGTGCTGATTTTTTTTTTAAATAAGTCTATAGATTTTATAAATTTGCATTTCAGTTTTAGTCTTAGTACATCAAATTAAACTAAATGAAGATGAGACATTTGCTCTGGCAACTAGCTGGAATAAAACATTTGTTTATATATGTATAAAGTAAGGATTTAAGGAATTTAAGGAATTTTTATACTTTGATTCAATTAATGTTTATTTTTTAATGATTTTAGTCTTAGTGTCTGTTCACTATATACCTGCTTAAACATACTGAGTTAAAAAGTTTGATTAATTAAATAAGTTGGACACAAATCATTTCATTCAAAAGATTAAATCATTTGATTCATCAATTCAAATCATTTGATTCACAGATTCATTCATCTGATTCACTGATTTAATCAAATGACTGTATAAATTTTGAGAAACATAAAATGTGGAAATTTGCTTAAAGTAACCCAAAACTGTCTAAAGCAGCTTCAATACGATTTTAGAGCCGAAAATATCAATCCCAAAACAAAATCCAGGTTCAGTTAGCATGTTCAGTTAGCATGATCAGTTAGCTCACTTGTTTAGTTAGCATGATAAGCGTTAACACAAGAACAATTAATCTACATGTATATATATATATATATATATATATATATATATATATATGTATCAAAATGGGCCTAATTAGCTGTGAAATGAGCATCGTTCATTCACATGCACTACATGTGTTATCTGTGTGAACGGTCATTCTTCTTACTTCCTTCACAAGCGAACACATCCTACATTCATCAGACTCCTGAGTGACTCACTCCCATTTCTCATCCTCTAAGGCCTTGGAAAACACACACACACACACACACACACGCACGCACGCACACACACACAAACACACACATTCAGGGTCTCACAATAGAGTCTACTTAATTGTTTTCTTACTAAGAGGCAAATTAATTTTCGGGATGTACATCTAATCGCAGCGTAGGGAGGGGAGGTAATTTGTTAATGGAACAGGGAGAAAATGGCAGGCTGGTCTCTCTCGCTCACTACCGCACGCTGATAAATGACAGAAATCTCCTCGCACACCCATGTCAGTCTTTTGAAGAGAATCGGGGGAACTAAAGTGGGTTAAAAAAACACAGTCATTACATATATTTTGCTGTCAGAGCGAGAGCGAGAGAGACAGACTAGAAGAGAAGCTGTATCGCTTTGTTCACCCGGCGGATTGGATAACCCACAGACTTCATTTAATCACTATCTCGCTGTTCCCCCTGAGGTCCTCTCCGCCTCCTCCGGGACCGTTCTGCCTCTGTTTAAGCACTTTTAATTATGTTTTAACTACAGCCTAATCACGCCAACTTTGTCCAGACGAAGCACTTACAAAAATATCCCCCGCCCAACCTCTTAACCGCCCTGAATATATAAACTAGAGGAGGCACTGACTCGCACGCCAGATCATGAACAATCGCAGCTCACATAACCTTCTGAAAGAAAAGAGATCAACGTACTACGAAAACATACTAAACCCTTAGAAAAAAGGGTTCATTGGGGTTCTTTACTCAACTCCAAAGAACCCTTTATACTAAAAAGTTTCTATAATGACAAGAAAAGAACCCTTTTGGCACAAAGGTTCTTTATAGGCTATTATTCATTCATATATTACATTATTTTGCAACATTTTGTAGTTGTAATTAAAGTATTGTTTATTAATCTGTTGTAGTAACTTAATATCACATTTTAATCATGCTGATTTTTGGAGGAGAACAACTGAAATGGCACTCTTCGTGTGATATTGATTAAGTACATAAAATGATATAAACATATACATTTTCTAACCCCCATATCTTGAATTTTGTGATCATTCACATGCATTCATAAATACATTTTAGGGTCTTGATGTTTGTCAACAATATGAAATAATTAATCCGGAAAGGACAAAACAAATGATAATGAATGAACCCCTAAAAGGTTCCATATAGAACCCTTGTCCTGGTTACTTTTTATTGAACCCTTAAAAAGGGTTCCAAATACGTAGCGCCGATAGAACCTTTTAAGGTTCTATATAGAACCTTTTCTTCTGAGAGTGTAAGTATCAACTAAGCTGCTCATTCTGAAACCTTCATGATGTCACTGTGATGTCATCTGCGTAATGCTGCTATTAAGTGCTTAATATTTATCAAAACGACAACAGTGACAGGGACAAAGAGAGAAAATCACTCACTGCTTTTAATTTATTTCATTGTTCTTTGGGAGTAATTGTTTACTTAATTATTTTAAAAAACCTGAACCGATGTTTACTCATTAAAGAATGAGATTAGAAAAGGTCATGTTTAATAGTCTTCTGTGTTCACAATCTTTGGAAACATTTCATTTTTATATTCAATTTCTTAACACACGTGAATTCAATGCATCAATTATAGACCATTAGCAATTAACAAGTCTAAAGGAATGTTTAATTTGTTCACAGTGACATTAATATTAAACTTTTTCAATTAATGAGTTTGCACAATAACATAGCCATTTTACCACACTTTACCATTCAAAAATTAAGCAATAAATTGATCAAAAGTGGCATTTAACAGACTTTTATTGCAAATAAATTATGTTATTTTATACTTTATACTTTCTATTCATCAAATAATCCTAAAAAATAAAATGCATCACCAGTTTCCACAAAATTATGAAGCAGCACAACTGTTTTCAACATTAAAAATAACCAGAAATGTTTCTTGAGCATCAAATCATCATATTATCCTGATTTCTGAAGGATCATGTGACACTGAAGACTGGAGTAATGATGCTGAAAATTCAGCTTTGATCACAGGAATAAATTACATTTCCAAATATATTCACACAGAAAATAGTTATTTTGAATTGTAATAATATTTCACTATTTTTATTGTATGTTTGATCAAATAAATGCAGCCTTGGTGAGCAGAAGAGGCTTCTTATTTTTTTTATTTTTTTTTATCCTACAAACTTCAAACTTTTGAACGGTAGTGTACTAGTAATACACAAGTATATCATGACAGATTTACACATCAACAACTATTAAGTGCAGTTTGGCCACCCAGAGGAAACAATACAGATGCTGTAATTCCTAAACTAACACCAGAAGCGACAGATAAAACACTTTATTGATATTCTCCAAATTTTCTGCATGTTCTTCTTCCACAAAAGTTTCTGCAAATAATCCAGCCTGAACAACTGAACAACACAGACTCTATTCCATCTCAATTCCGGCCCTCGTGTCATTTCAAACCTGCTTGACTTACTGTACTTTCTTCTGCCAAACACAGAAGAATGAAGAATGTTCTCGCTGATATTTCCTGAACAACAAGGATTTAGTAACCAGGACTCAAAAATGAAAACAAATAACCATTAAAGTATCATAACTTTTATCACAAGGCTCATGCATTATATTCCAAGGCTTGTGTGAGACTGAAAACTAAGCCATTTTTCATCGATAATCGACATAAAGAAATATTGTGCACAAGTCACTGATGTCTGATGTGACATTTCAAAGCTAAAAGCCTCAACTTACCTAAAACTTTCCTTTTGCTGCCTTAACGCACGGCTAATTCCTACAAGAAATGCAAATCTAGTTCCATCTGTATTTAACTAACAAAGCATTTATGAAAATAGCCGCCCAACCTGCTAACCTTGCTGAATATATATCAGAGATCACTGCTGCTAGAACAGTCAAACACACACACACACACACACACACACAGTGGCGTAACGAGCCAACGCCGGGCCCTTATGCAGGATTAATTTTTGTGCTTTGTTTATGCTTTTAACTTTTAAGTTAACTTCAATCCTTAGTTCATTTGTTTATCTGGTAAAATGTCATATTTCTCATTTATTTATTTATTTGTTATTATTTTCTCTGTAATTTGTTCAATTCAATTTAAATTTACTGGTGATATTATTATTATTATTATTATTATTAAAACTTATATTATTTAACTTGGAGTAAAAAACCTAAATGTGAGGGGTCGGTGTGAATTGGTGAGGGAGCTTGTGTATGAATGAGTTGTGTATGAATGAGTTGTGTATGTGTATCTGTAATGTATGTTATGTAATGTTTTTGCTTATGATTTGTCTTTTGTATTTTGTATTTGTGTTTATAGGACCCTCTTGGAAATGAGATGTTACATCTCAAGAGGCTATCCTTAATAAATAAATAAATGATCAAGGCGGGCCCTACTACAGCACGTGATGACACAATGTCCACGAGTAGGCTACCATGAAGAGGACAGGATAGGATCATAGAGACACAGCATAAGAGATGAGATGAGTGACAATATCAGGAGTAGCCTACACACCACAACAACACCAACAACAAGCACTGGTGACGGCACACCATAACACATTGTTACTCACTGCTATGACTACACACACATAGGCCTAGGTCCAAATACATAAAAAAAGATGCTCACTTACATTATAACTGCTTTTTCCAGGCTTTCCTCAGTGCAAAATTGTTTGAAATATTGTCTCAAGTTCAAAGTTTGCACGCAATAAGCATGTTCACTTATTCCCCAGTCCCAATTCGTAACAAATTACACCAAAATCCATCATTGTTTGTTTCACACATGTATTTAATGATCAGTAAAATATGTTGCTGTCATTATTTATCCAAATAAATTCATGATAAAGTAAAATGCGATCAGACTAAAAGTAGTAGGCTGTCAATCAATATCTCAGTCACGCTGGCCCCTGATTGGTCCGGGCCCGTAATGCAACCGCGTACCCTGCTTAGCGATACTTACACCTGTGCACACACACACACACACGATCAGCCGCTCTCTAATGGGCTATTGTGTTAGCTGTAATAGCAAGGCCAGATCTAGCGAGTGGAGAAGTGCCTTTCGTAAAGTCGTCATGGAGACAGAGGTGCCTAAAATACTGAGAGCCAGTAAAGTCTGAGAAAAAGCCCAGAGATACGGCCTCTCCCACACATTTCTCCATTATATCTAACTTTGTGTGAACTCGTGTCACTGCCAAATTGTAACGGAACAAGCATTTTGTGTAGTTCTCAGGCGTTGTGCAGCGAGCGCCGAGCAGAGCCAGTCAAACGGGTGCAAGTTAGCATGTCTGATGTGATGTGCACCTGAGATGAATAAAGCTCTTCTATGAAACACATACTTCTGACTGTGATTTATTTGTTCTTTTTATAGAAATACTAATTGAATTACACCAGCTTGCACACAACACTTTATAAGGTTTTAATAGTTAAGTACATTTGTTAACATGAACTAACAATGAACAATGCTTTAACAATCTCAGTTAATGTTAATTCCAACATTTACTAATGGTTCTATTTTAACTAAAGTTAATAAAGATTAATAAATACTGTAACAAAAGTATTTTTTCACTAAAGTGTCCAATTATGCTATTTTAAAGGTTCCTAATTTTGTTTTGGAGTCTCCTGCAACAAGTTTTCATGCATCCAAAAACAATTACATTTTTTCATAATATACATTTCAGCATCAGCTCATTTCTTACAGTGTCTGAAACGGTTCAAACAAGGATTCAGTCTCTCTAAACTCCGCCTTTCCGAGAGCCGACTCTGCTCTGATTGGTCAGATGCCCCAGTCTGTTGTGATTGGTCTACTCTGCTCTGATTGGTCAGATGCCCCAGTCTGTTGTGATTGGTCTACTCTGCTCTGATTGGTCAGATGCCCCAGTCTGTTGTGATTGGTCTACTCTGCTCTGATTGGTCAGATGCCCCAGTCTGTTGTGATTGGTCTACTCTGCTCTGATTGGTCAGATGGCCCAGTCTGTTGTGATTGGTCGACTGGTTACAGCATGTGTCTGAAACCAAACATCCATCGGCATATTTAAATTTAAACTCTCTTCCTCTTCCTGGCTCTTCCTCAGCACTGAAACACAGTGATACAACAGTAACAATGGTGTCGGTTTAACTGTATCATTCTCATCCTTTGGAAGTGCATCACAGTGGATTTGCAGCGCAGAAAACAGCGTCTTCTTGACATGAACAACATGAACTAAACTCTTCCAGTCTCAGATGCAACTACAGTGTTTGAGGGCAGAGCCAAGTAGATGTTGTTCACAGCAACCAATGAAGATCATAGGCTGGCATTATGCAAATTTCTTCCAAACCATAGGTTTGAGCAAGAGGTGAGACTGGAATTACTGATGACTCGTTTCAGAGGTCAAAATCACTTTTTTTATAGAGATAATAACTCCATTTATCTTGCACGTTTATCTTTGAAATTTTGCATACCTTTTAAATTAAAAAAAAAATAATAATAATAGGGGCACAATCATATTAGTTAATGCATTAACTAACGTTAACTAATAGAACCTTATTGTTATATGAAACCCACCTCGCCATGGCACTAACAAAACAAGTGTTTTATTGCATGTTTTGTGAGCTGTGAGTCGTTCAGTGAGCTACAGAAAGGAAACGTGCATCACTTAAAGCCCTGATTATTTGGGAAAGAAAGGAATCTGCATTCTGTGCCGTGGGTGAGTTTTCTCAATTCCATGCATATCTGGCATTCAGAAAGGGAAACAAATAACCTTCTGATGCATGTAATGCTAGCTATTTACATGAGGAACACGTCGCTGCAGTGAAGAGAGCAGAAATCTGTGAAATGACAAAGACAATAAAAAAGTGAGGAACAACATTCACAGTTTAAGTCAACATGAAATCATTAAGGGCCCTATTTACTTCTAAAGTCTGCTCTTATTGTGAATGATTCATCGCTGCATGTTATTATAAAGAAAATGAAAATGCGTTAGCAATGTTTCATTAAAATATAAATAGTTTGCTCTACTTTTCATTGACATAACCTAAACCTTTGTGGGTGTATTACACAATAACAAGCAATAGCCGAATTCAAATAGCATTCAGGTCTCTGAAGCAGAACGGCCAATTTTCAATTTGCAATGATTATAATAAAGTCTTGCCTAATATTAGTTGCAAGGGCTGTTTCAAGGTTTTTCTTCTTATCCAAATGCACACAGCTCATACACACAGACATTGCATGAAATGTGTGTGTGCTTTGAAAGTGATTTGCAAGCTTTAAGTGTCAGTAAGTATTGTGCTGCAAGCCTCCACTTCGCTGACTTAGCATCCCGTTCACATTTCAGAGACATCAGTAACAGACTACAGACAAGACTCACAAGAGATTTTTCCAAAACGCACAGCATTACAGACCGAGAGAGGTTTCATATCTGCACTGTTATTTACTCAAATAAGCACCCAAATAAATGGTTTTACATCATTTTTCCAGTGTAAACACATTGCAGGTTTGCAGCCGACAAAAAGCATGAAGCACATTTAACGTGTTTTTACACGTTATAGCTTGAGTTGTGATCAGTGAACAACTTTATGAGGTGGATTTAATAAGGAGATAAAAATCTCAGCAAACGGAAAAAACTGTTTTAAGGTGGTTGGAGGCAGCATTGAGTTTCTTTTGATGAAAGCATCGGGTTCTTCTGCAAAAGTACGAGAATTCACAGCATCTGGCTGTTTAACAGACGCACCAACACGATCTCATAAAAGTGCGTATCTATACCACAAATTAAATTTCTCGTACCATTTATATGCATTTATGTCCATATCCTACGCACTGTAAACCCCTTGGGTAGGATTAGGGGTGTGGAGTGCGTGCTTATTACACGCCATTAAGTGCGTATCATATGCACGCAAAAACTATTTTTAGCGTATAATTTGCACAAGAAATTAAATTCGTGGTATAGATACGCAGTTTCATGAGACCGGGCTCGACGCACACATGAACACATGAAGTCTAATAACTTACTTCAGACTTTGGTTTAACTTCTAATGCCTCCAATTAGAAAATAATATTTTCTATAATAATAATAATATATTCTGAAATTCCCTCTTTAAATAAGTCATACCAAGATTCTGAATGACATTTGAGAGCTATGACGTCCAGTACTTTGGATCTAATAGCTTCAGATGTACTTTTCAGAGCTTCGTTATATGTAACAGAATATATTCTTTAAAATGAACAGCGTCTGGCACACCAGAATTTTTAGTCCAAACATTTTGATTCACAGAAAAATTAAAGAAAAGTGTTGTAGCGGCACCACGTAAACAGATTTTCTATGCAAAGCTGCAGAAATCAGGGCGGCTCATGAAAAGAGGGCAAACTCCCGGCCAACCGTTAGAGAGGTTGAGAAAGATGTGCTCTGGCACAATAAAGCACAGATTTAGAAGTGATTTCATCTCTTAATCAGAGCTGTAACTGAAGAACCGCAGGGCAGGATTGTCTGCTCGAAGACGATAGCATCCGCGCACGACCCCGCGTTGTGTGTGTGTGTGTGTATTGGGAGATCAGCGTGCTTTAATGTCTCTTCCTGAGGTGATGCTTCAGAAAGCAGCTGCAGCGAGGGATAAACACTCACCATCCAACCCTTCGGCCAAGGCCTTCTTCAGCTTTACTCACGCACACACACCTCAGCAATACTCACGCTCCCTTCTTTTTAGCCGTCCATATCCCCTGCATTTCACATTCAGTCTGTCTGTGCCTCAGAAGGTTTGCGGAGGGGTCGCTCATGGCAACTGACTCCTGAATATTCATTGTTCTTATTTTCCGGTTGCCTCTATGGGTTTTCAATTGTCTTTGACTTTAACTACCAACACGGCCTTACAAACGGACAGACAACGATTTGATCACAAATTTGACATTAGTTATATGGCACAGATATTTATTTATTTATTATAAAATAAAATATTTGTCTATTTTTAAATAATAATTAATAATAAATTAATAAAATATTAAAGTATAAAGTATATAATTTTAAAGTATACAAATATATAAGTAATGTATTTTAATATTTTAATATATAATATAAGTTATTATATATATATATATATATATATAAGTAATTATTATTATTATTATAAATAAATAAATAAACTTGTGCCAAAGTAATGCCGATCATTAATTATATTGCATGAAAAAGTTATCATTTTTTGTTGTTATTTTTTATTATTAATTTGCTATCATCATCATCATCATCATCATAATTATTATGCATTTAAATAAATAATTAAATAAATAAACCACACACAAAAAAAACTTGTGTCAAACTTATAGTAATGCAGATCAATAATCATTTGTATGTGAACAAATAAGAACATAATACAGTATAGTCAGTTCAACCAATCAGAATTTGGTGTCAGAACTAACTTTTTTTTTATGTATAAATAAACAAATCTATTTATTAAACTTTGACATCTTTTAATCACATTATTGTTGCCCATTGATTTCTAAAAGCTGTAAACAAGTCAAGAAAGTGATTTGACCACAGTTAAGGGTTTTAAGGCCATGTTTAGAACAGCCTTTATCTTTACAATTAAAATCTCGTGACTTATGACATTATTTGACCAGGGCTGAAGGTTTGAGTGTCCTTTTTTCTTTTATTCTTTTTGTCTGATAGTGCCAATGATATAGAATCACTCATAATGCTGCAAAAATCAACACTGGGTAAAACCATGCTCTGCCAAAAACAGATAAAACCAAGTTATTTATTTATTCGGGCAATTGAACTCGGGTTTCAAATTATGTTTCTAATGGTTTGTTCATTTTAAAGAGTTTCTTCTTTGGGCTCTTTAAGGTGAATTTATAAATATTAAGTATCCCTTTCCCTTAACAGTTGTTGTATTATAGCATTGAAATGTCTTCATTGAACAAACAAGCTGGTCAGATTAAGACTTTTGAATGCACTTTACATTAGCTCCACTGACTTTGAGAGTTTGGATAGAAAATATATTAAAGAAAGAGATATGTTTCTGAGACTTCCACAGAAGTCCTTCAACAAAGACGTCCACACTTTTTCTTCAAACCCCCAGAAATTCATTCTCCAGTGTACAGCACTTCAAAAGTCAGCTTTGAAAACTAAAGCCTATCAATCAGCTTTTATTCAGAGCACTTACTTAGCAATACTTGTCCTTTCACAATGTCACTTTAGGCGAAAGCAACAGAAAAACACAGAGTAAAACCAGAGCAGCAAAAACACATCAGCCACACATTTTGTGTGCGCCATATTAGCAGAGAACACCAAAGTGATGTGAAAGGCCAAGAGAATCCAAACTTTCAAACTTCAAACATGGTTTGATTATTATGAAGCGCTTTTTTACAGTCGGCGGGATGAAATAGCATTATTTACCAAAAGAAAGAAATGCAATGGTAAAAAGAGAAAACAAATTCCCCGAATACCTTTCAGAAGACGCCGGCGGATTGAGCAAAAGCCGAAAGACGACAACGGGTAAAAGATGAATGCGACTACATGGCAGGAGAGAGAATGTTCCAGAGAAGCGCCTTGCCGTGAGAATAACCGCAAATGAGAGGGTACTGTACTCTCCTGGTCTCTTTTTATATATATTAGATCAGATCCAATTTGCATAAGGAGATTGGTTTGAAGATAGAAGCTCAAGGAACATGGGGATGGATGGGGGGTGGGTTAAATGAGGAAGCCTGATTTGAAGATGTTTCTTAAAACATCTCCCTCTGCTAGTTTCGACCGCTTGCACGTATGTATATGTGCTGCAATAAAGATGCTTCAGCTCACAAGCAAAGTAATATTTTATATCCGATATCTAGCCTTATTTTCATTCTTTGCATATTAGAGGAACAACAGTTCACCCTTACTCTCCTTCATATCTTTTCAAACCCATATCCTGTAAACGCAGATATTTTGAAGAATGCTCATGCAATGCTTTTCCATACAACGACAGTTTGTAATAATGTCTGACAAGCATCAATAAGGATAAAAACACAATAAAAGCACCATAACAAGTTAGGAAAACTGAAATATAATATGGTTAACTATGACAAACTGCTCCTCATTTCTAAGCCACTTTGAATAAAAGCATCTGCTAAATTAAAACAGATCTGATACAAGACAGAACAAGATTTGATAAATAACTACTAAATAAATCACTAAATCAGATAAAACAATCAAATGCTCAGAACAAACCTAAAATCCTCTAAAGGCAGTAATATGCAAATGTGTTTGCCCGTATGATGTCACAGATCACGCAATATCAAACAAGACATTTTTGGAGCTTGATTAAATAAATGCTTTGATTATAATGAGAAGGACGTTTTAAGCTCTGAAACTTGTGGGATTTTTTAATGGTACAAAGACCTCTTATGTCAAAGGATCAAGGCAAACTTGATTTCTAAAGTCATGACCCCTTTAAACACTGAAGGAAAAACGTTGTTATGCAAAGACATGGAAGAAAATAGTATATGAAGACAAAATCTCTGATTGAATTATTCCTTTAAATCTACATGTAAACAAGCCTATTGGTTGTGGGAAACCAACATAAACACTACCTCTTTGTCACTCTTTGCCTCTATAAGCTTTGTGAGAACTTGGATGATAAATATCACCAACCAAACAACATCTAATCAACTTAAACATGTCCTCGCAGCGGATATAAATTGCCGGGAGATGTGATGTTGAAAACATGCAGCGCAATTCACTGTCAATATGTGCCAAATTGTCGACTAACTGATGTTTTCTGTGCAACACAATATTCGACACACTCCTGGAGCCACTATAACAGCTGTGTGGCGGCATAAGACCTTGAGCTGCAAACGCAAACTCTGCCAGCAGAGCTCAGAAATTCATTTGCACATTTCTCTGACAGTATGAAAGGCCGAGTCTATTCAGTCTGACAAGGCACGGAAAACGGCTGTAAAGAAGCGTGTCGTGTGTTTGCTGCCTCTCCGTTCATGCAAACGAAACTTTTATTGACAAACCGGACAGTGTGTTATAGGTTTAACCACTACACACTGACAGACTTGGAGGAAAAAACTGATATCTACCCGAGGCCATTCAAAGGTCCAGGCGCTTTCAGACTAACAAAGTGAGATTGACGAATTTAATCGCTGGAGTCAGCTGTGAGCCAGAATGAGCCTTTATAGTCACATGACCAGCGTCTCATCATGAGACCGGACACTGAGGCGTTTCTACACCATTGTCACCAGAATACAATTAGCCTATTGAGGATAAAGCTGGCTGCTGTTCTAGCACTATTAGCATCAGCATGCATGGCTTGCCTCCTGGGATTGAAGCGTAAAAACCACATATCCATAATCACATCTGCATAACTGCAGCGTTTATTCTGCTTGGGCTCGAACATTTCTGACTTATGGTTTCACGCATTTAAACAGAGTTTGAGTGAATTACCCAAGACAAGAGCCTTAGCAAGTGCGCACAGAAAGTGTTTATTTAGCTAAAATGCTTAATGCAATTACAACATTGCAGGATTGATTCTTTTTCCTATTAAAAAGGCACCAGAACCTGCAGATGTGAATGATATAAATGAGATTTCAGACATTTATGGTGCTACAAAATAAAATTAAGTTATGGTGCTTATTTAAAAAAAAACGTCTATTCATCAAGGGAAAACAATGTATCATTGGTTTCACAAAAATATGAAGCAGCACAACTGTTTTCAACATTAATAATCAGAAATGTTTCTTGAGCAGCAAATCAGCATATTAGAATGATTTCTGAAGGATCATGTGACTGGGGGGGTTTAGTATCTGGGGGCTCGTCCGGGATATTCACAAGAAACATCACTCTCTGGAGTAATGATGATGATGCTGAAAATTCAGCTTTGCTTCACAGGAATAAATTACATTACACAATATATTCGAATATAAGAAACATTGTTGCATTGTAATAATATTTAATGTTATTGCTGTTTTTACGTGTTTTTGGACAAACAAATGCAGTCTTGGTGGGCAGAAGAGACTTCCGACTTTTAAACAGTAGTGTACATGTTTTATATATATATATATATATATATAAGAAAACTTCTCACATGCACAAAGAAATGGACTGGCTTCTTTCAGCTCATATGTTTTGGGCATTTCTAAATTCATAAGAGAAGAGACAGAGAGTAAGCAAGTCAAGTTTGTCATGGCAACCAGAGACATTGCAACTACAATAAAAGTATCAGCAAATCTTTCAATAAAAAAGAAGCTTTTTTCCATCCTGCAAACTATTGCAGAGATGCAAACTAGAAGAGACGGACAATATTTAATTTCATTTTATTTACATTGTGAAGGCTCGGGACGTACCTCTTGGAAACCTAGATGTCTGAGGGTTATCTCATATATCATAGCCCAAAATGCATTGCAGGAATTAGAGATGAAAGGCCGTCACATAAGATTTTCAATGAATAACAAGTCGTATTCATGAAAGTAAATACCTGTGCATTAGGCCTTGTGGTGTAAAAGCAACAAATGCTATCAGCCCTCATCTCACAAATAATGTGTACACATTTCAAAGCTTTTTTAGCCTAGTTCAGGTGATACCGAGGCATCAACTGTGTCAGCTCTCCAACGCAAAAGTGGCTCATTCAGCAATAGCCTTCCTTTACAACCAACCCAGTGCTATTGTCATGCTGGTGAAATAGAACTTAAATCAAACCCTCAGAGAACACCTTTCATGTTTTTGCAGTAATGCCGGTGATATCTCTTGTGACTCAAGTCACGTGTGGAAATACCACAGACTTTCCTTAGACCAAAATGTTTTTGACACGAATGCAGTTTAGCTTGGCAAATGATAATTGCTCAGTACATAACCTTAGGGCCATTGATCGCTTTGGCTCATTATATCTAACGTTCTCAGAATAGTAAGTGCACCTCCCGTGCTCTGCTGCGCCGGCTTTACGCTGCAGTATTGAATCATTTCATTAGTTTGGGAGGTAACAGTATGGAATCCTACCTCAACTGCTTGCCTTACAAATTAGATTTAATGAACAAATGTTCTGAAAAGGTTTCCTCTGAGAGAGATCCTCGGAGAGTCGAGGCAAAGACTGTATCACAGCATTCGCTTTTTGAACTGCCATTGTAGTATAAAACACTGCTTATGCTGAGAGTCGCAGAGGTCACACTTTATTTCAACTTTAGGCATTCTACTAACTAGTAACTTTGCTACAACATGTCAACTAGCAGTCATTAGAGTATTAGTAGACTGTTAGGTTAGGGTTCGGGATTGTAGAATAAGTTGATGTGTAAATACAAATGTACTTACACTCTTAGAAGAAAAGTTCATTCTTTATCATTTGTTTTGTCCTTTCCGGATTAAATATTTCATATTATTGACAAACATCAAGACCCTAAAATGTATTTATGAATGCATGTGAATGATCACAAAATTCAAGATATGGGGGTTAGAAAATGTATATGTTTATATCATTTTATGTAGTTAATCAATATCACACGAAGAGTGCCATTTCAGTTTTTCTCCTCCAAAAATCAGCATGATTAAAATGTGATATTAAGTTACTACAACAGATTAATAAACAATAATTTAATTACAACTACAAAATGTTGCAGAATAATGTAATATATGAATGAATAATAGCCTATAAAGAACCTTTGTGCCAAAAGGGTTCTTTCTTGTCATTATAGAACCTTTTTAGCAGAAAAGGTTCTTTGGAGTTGAGTAAAGAACCCTATGGTTCTATATAGAACCAAAATGAACCCTTTTTTCTAAGAGTGTATAGTCAGTCGAACGTCTGTTGGTGGAGCATCAAAATAAAGTGTTAGAAAATTGTAAGCAGACAGTCTACTAATAATCCAATGACTGAAATTTAGTTGCAAAATAGTTACCAAATGTCTGTAGAGGAGCGCTTCCAGGACTCAAAATGTTTGCTTGAGGTGCTCTTTGGATGGGATAATCATATGTTAGGGTGACCAAACGTCCTGGTTTCACGTCCTGTCCTGGCCATCCTGGCTGTTTTTTATAAGGTGATGAAAATGTCCTGGTGTTCAAAAAACTGCTGGGAAAGATCAGCTCTACAGCAAAATATAGATGGTCAAACAAGGAGGATGAGGAAGAAAAACAGGATAAAGAGGAAGAAGAAAACTAAAGATATAAATCTTTTGTTCGTTAGTAAGTTTGTGAGAGCTTTTTTTTTCAGTTTGAAGGTCTTTTTTTAGTTATTTATTATTTATTTATTAATTTTTCTAATACAGACGAGACATTATTTCTATCATTATTTCATTAATTAATTTTTAAACCTGTCATAATAAAACATGTTGAGTAACCTCTGAGAAGCCTATCTGAATTTGTGTCTTTGGTTATAGATAGTATTTCGTAATATAACAATTTTCTATCCATAATTAGAAAATTTCTATACATAATTTTAAATGTATTGAAATTAATCTTTGAGTACGAGTATCATTTGAGTATCTCATTGCCGGGCCGGGGGTCCTGGTTTTCGGTAATCAAAATATGGTCACCCTATCATATGTAGCAAAAATTCAGGAAACTCCAAGGCACTCTCTTTAGAACGATTAAAAAGCCTTTATTATTATGGCTTGGTCATCTTAAACCTTTAAAAAACACTCCGACGCGTTTCGGCATACAAGCCTTTGTCAGGGAGTCAACTTATAGTTGAGTGTCTAAAGTGGACCATCGAAATAACGTATGACTGTTACAGTCCTGAATGATCTATAAGAGGTGATGAAGTACAGAATAAGAGACAAAGCTACAGTGATTTAAACAGGGATCATTTAAAGAAGCAAGAGTGCTATGGTGCAATTTGTCTTGGCTAAATACAACCTGAGCTGGCTAATATAAGTATCACCACTAAAATACTGAAAACTGAGGGCCAGATTTACTAACAGCTTGCACCAACGCAAACCAAGACATCCTCATCCCAAGGCGTCATATTCTGGCACTTTGACAAAGCGTCTAAATCGAACGCACATGGAACCCTTTAGCGTCAATATAATATGCCAAGATATGGGTAGGTTAAGGTATGTGTAGGGTTAGGGTTAGACCACTAGGAGGTGCCTTCTGCCCCATATATATCGGGGTCTCATATTGACGCTAAAGGGTGCCATGTGCGTTCTATATAGACGCTTTGGCAAAAGCGTCAGTATATTACACCTTGGGATGAGAACGGGCTCCGCAAACCCTCTTTGGTGCTTATACAACTATTGTCAGGATTTACTAAAGACACGCAGTGAAAATTAGCGCTGAAAAGGCTTGGACAGGGTTATTTTTGTGGCTGATCTTATTGCATATGAATTTGTAGGAGTTTCCCTTTCAGACGCAAAATGTATGAGAGGAGAGCATTTGAATGAATCATGCAAGGTGATTTACTAAGGTTTGCACTAGTCAATTCACTGGTGTTTGCGTCATTATTTAAAGGTTGTATCAGTGATTTCAGGCCGAAAAATAAATGATCACATTCATCTAATCTTTGGGGTGTTGCGGGTGTTGCGGGTGTTGCTCCGACTTCACGTCCAGCCGTGAACGAGCTCAAAACCTCACAACACTTGGTTGGAACACTGTTTATTTTGGTTTTGAGTGGTGGTTGTACCCATTTGTTTTTGTGACGCGGTTTTTGGACGGCATGCTTATGGGGCGGGCAGCTAGCGGATCATTAGGACAGATTAGATGAAGGTGATCATTTATTTTTCGGCCTGAAATCACTGATACAACCTTTAACACCCCAAAAAAACATGTCTAGACGCTAATTTGCGCTTCTCTTGGTAGACTGTGTTGGTCATTACGGAAATGATCCGGCTGTGTCTGTGTTCTTTAATGTGTGTGTCGTCAGTAGATCACGCACAGAGCTTTACACTCGCATCTGAGATTTTTTTGGGAATTGCGCTCGCATGGTAACTTGCCCTGTTTAGTAAATCTGGCCCTAAATAGTCAGGAAATTTTTTGAAAAATTAATATTTTTATTCATTATCAATTATTACTTCCATCATGGTTTCCATAAACATATGAAGCAGCAACTGTTGATAATAATCAGAAATGTTTCCTGAGCAGCAAATAAGCAGAATGATTTCTGGAGGATAATGATGCTGAAAATTCAGCTTTGATCACATGAATAAATTACATTTTACAATATATTCACATAGAAAACATCTTAAAAAAATATAAATGCAGCCTTGGTGAGCAGAAGAAGCTTCTTTCAAAACCACAGTTTTGAACGGTAGTGTATATCACATGAACAAGTCAATTTACTAATTGAAGTGTCGGCCACTGGATGACTAGTCGACCATCGCGATCCATCCCTATTTTACGGATACTATCCATCCAGGAGCTGACAAGCTCCAAAAATAACAAAATCGCACTATAAATGTTTCATAAAAGTAGTCGATCCGTGTTATATTCCAAGTCTTCTGAAGTTATACTGCAGGGATATGAGGCATAAATGACATTTAAGAGCTACAGAAGATTTTTTTAGCAAAGCACACCTTGAATTTAGGTCTGTACCTCATGTGACACGTGACTTTTGAAGACTTGGAAAATTTGTTTTAACATTGTTTTAACAAGTTTAAACATTAAATGATGACAGAACCTTTTCATTTTTTTTTTTTTTTTTTTTGGATGAACAAACCCTTGGGTCATACTTATCTTTCCAGAAGCAGTAGCTAGATCTTAAACAACAGTGTGTTTGTGTTTGTTTGTTTGTGTGTGTTGTGCTGGAGTGGATCACAGTTATGGGGAATCTTTGTCACTGGCCTGGAATAAATGAGGCAGAACACAACAAAAGCTGGACGTCCACGTCTGCAGCAGCGAGAGAACATCGCTGCGATGTTTGATGAGATCCTGACACAGAATCATCAAGAGTCACTCCCTAAAAATAGCACTAATGATGCAGACATATTTTCAAAAAACATTTTGAGCTGAGAAATGGAGGATTGACCACAGCTAGGATTGGACACTCAAGAGCGGCTGCCCATCTTAATGCGTTCTTATTGACATTATTGATTTCTCATTTGGTGAGGCTCTTCTGTGCTTTGTGGACTATTTGGTCATTATGGGAAAATGCAATGGTGCATGAAGGCCGGTGCACAGATTCACAGCAGACGTCTGTGTTTGTATGGTTTCTGTTTTGTGCTGCTTATTTAATGAAAATATGATGGTTTATACAATTGAGAAAATAATACTTTGTCTTGTGTACAACTGCTGAAGTTAACTTGTGAGATTATTGAGATGAAAAATCATCAAAAAGTCCCCTTTATGTTGTTATAAGAGGACATTGTGATGAATGTCAACAGGCTGGTCAATAAAGCAAGTCATACATGTTTGCAATGACATGAGGATGAGTAAATTATGAACTTTTCAATTTTGGGAGAACTATCCCTTTAATTAAATGTTTAAACATAAATTATGTAATTTCTGCCCCACTAGCATTACAAAGCTGAATTATACACGTATAACTGAATAATTCACTGCAATTCATTCTGGCCAAGAACCAAGAACTTAATACTTTTCCTTCCGGCGTTTTTTTTTTTTTTTTTAAGTTGCCAGCCACCGCCAGCATTTTTTAGCATTTTCACAAAATGTTTATGGCCCCCAGAATATTTTGTTTTATGAATATCTGATCATGCACTATATAAAAATAAAATAAAAAAGAGCAGACCCTCTGCTTTTAAACAAACACACAAAAGAGTTTTACTCTTTTAATGCATTCTTTTTTTTTATCAACACTTGAATGTGCTTAAGTTTCATTAAAAAAAGCAACATTTTGAGCAAAAAGCTGAGAAAAGCGTGTTTCGGTTAGCATTCAGAACGATGATCAAACCATAGCTGGAGTAGATCGAGTCCATCAACACCCCTAATGCTTGCACAGTGCTATAGTTCGTCAGTAACATTAGGCAGTTTGGATTTATATGCCATTTAATTTTTCATATGCATCTGCTTATCGCTTGTTTCTGCTTCTTCTTCTTCTTCTTCGCCTATCTTTTAATCAGGAGGTTCTGTACTCTTTCAGAAGATGTGTAATAGCGCCCCCTACCGTATAACAGTGAAAACACAGAAAGACGGACATTTCCGTCAGTGGCAGGGAAAGAGTTAAAAAAGGAAAAGATCGTCTTGCCATGCATTCTAGGAAAATTCTCTGTTTACATACATGTCAGTGGGCATCATTAATTGCATACCTTTTCATTTGTGTTAATGTATAATGAGGATTAATTGCAGCCCCAGTGGCTGTAGTCAGATAAGTTAGGCACCTGTTCTGTCTCAAGCTCACAATGCTACTTAACACAGAGCGCCACAGTTGCATTGCATTACTAGCTGAAGGTTTCACAGAGCGGATCTCTCCATCACACCGTGAGGTCTCTCTGACCTGATCAGCCAGGCTTTTCAGTGACTCTTATTTCAGAGGTTCAAAGCTTTGAGAAAGACGAGACAAAACTAAAAGAATCTGTAAAGGATGATCAGACGCAGTCTCTGTTTAATATCTCAGATGCTTCTCAAAAATACACCAGCAAACGTGTTTCATTTAGAGTCACAACCCAAAAATCAACGGGTCACAAATCTATTTAGATAAACCACGGAGAGCATTAATATCAATGCGTTTATGCAGGGGGGAAAAAACGAATAAAAAGCAACTAAAATGCAACTAACCATGTCATCATGCATACACTCTTAAAAGGTTTTTTGAACAGTTTTTTCATAGTGTAAAAAAAAAGCATTTTAAAAATCTAAAGACTATTTTTCTTTGTGGAACCATCAATGCCAATAAAGGACCTTTATTTGTTGCTAGAATAGCTAAATAAATAGAATCTTTTCAGAGGAAGAAGAAAACACTTACCATATATATTTTTTTACTGACAGACTTTCTGATGTTGTGCATTCAATCATTTGGGGGATTTTTGGAAGTAGACCTACTAAACCAGCTTTAAAAGACCAGAAAATCACAGGCTGTTTCAAGCTGTATATTTTTACAGAAACAGCAAAATTAGAGTTAATATTCAGCCTCAAAAACCAAGGTACGAGAAAGCAACATCAAATATTTTTGTGCATATTCTGAAAGACTTATAATCATATCATTTTGGAAAGTGCATCAGTAGTGATGGGGGGACAAACAATAAAATTAGAAATTACATAACTAACAAAATATCCTGATGTTCGTTGCTCAGTCTTGGCTGGTTATGACTAAACCCTAAACGATCATGCATTGATTAGGATGCTGAAAATTACACTCCAACAGAATTCCAAAGTAAATATTTAAATGAAGCATCACTGAGAACTACAGTACGTCTACTGAGGTATGAGAGAACAAACTCTGAGCAATGAAATGTGTCCTCTGAGAGGTTTCCGCCACTAATATTACAAGCTCTTTCCATCTCATGCACAGTGGTGAAATCAGCCGGAGAGAGAAACAAATATTATTCCGTTTTTTTTAGGAAATGATTGAAGGGCTTATGAGGCAAAATCTCTCTTTGCAGCAGTAAGTGTTGAGAGAGATATTTGTTAATCATGTTTTTTTCCTCTCATTGTGCACTTCCTCAGATGGAGTGTTTACCACTTGCTTTTCAGAGACGGCAGCCAATAAAAGCTACGGATGACAGTCGGTGGTGTGCGGTGAGATCATTTGATTCATTTTGCCTTTTCGAAAGTGACATTTTTATTCCATCCCCAAGAATTTGGGGTTTGTTTGCTTTTTTTTGTGCATTAATTTGTTTCTATTTACTCCTGCATTTTAACAGGAAATGACAGTAAAATAAAACGAATACGAAAATAAGCCTTGCAAAATGCGCACAAATGACAGCCTGCCAAAAGTCGCAAACCTCGGCACGCCACAGGATCCATTTTCAGCTAATGACAGCAGTCACCGCTTTCTGAAACCCTGTTATAAAGATCAATTCGATTGTGCCGTACATATTTTGACTCCATCTCTCAAATCAATCCAAGGACATCATGTCTGTGCTTCAACATCCCCTGACAGACAAACAGCAGCAGATCAAGGGGGTCTCCTGCCTTTCAGAGAATCAACCGGACATATATTTATTTGAGATCCTTTTAAGAGCCTTTCGATCGTACATACTAAGCCGCTATGGGCTACACGACAGCATGCCATTAGCAAAGACGAAACCCGGGATCTATAAAAACAAGAAAGATGGGACATTGACGGGTTTTGTCCATTTAGCCGACCACTGTTGAGGGGAAATGTTGAATCTTGAAACTTTTTGATTTATAAGAGGTTCTAAAACTCTAAAAATGAGACGTTTTGTTTGTGTTTTACGGGGAATATTGAGGCTCAGCTGGAAGAAAATGCTTAAACTCACAGGACTGAAACAATGAACACTTCTGAGGAATAACTATTACTAAGACATATTATCTAGTTACTTGGACTGCACTGACACTATTGGATGAGAGCAAAACTAGAACTGAACAATGAAATTACTGTCTTCCATCGCTTCTATCTTCCATCTTTTTAAAGATGAACCAAATTTGTTCATATTTTTCTCATTTTGCAACATCAACATTGTTACTGACCCGAATTGAATCAACATTAATCTAAATAACGACACTATTGTCTTCTGTGGAACTGAACTGAACTCGGTTCATAAGTAACTTCACACCGTTATTGAACTAAACTGAATCAACATTAAACTGAATTAAGCCGAATAACGACGACACTATTTTCTTTTTAGATTAGATTTGATGAAGTTTGCATCACTGATTCTGTTATTTTCCTGTTTATTACTGTGAAGCTGCTTTGAAAACAATCAGAGTTAGAATAGAAAAAAACGTGACTTGACAAAGTTATCCAGGTTATATAAGGTTGCTTTACGTGGCGGTCAGTGTGAACAGACGTAATCATGATAAACGTTGCATTTTATCAATGTAGCTGCGGCACATAGTATATGAGAACATCATACTTTTGAACACTTTTTGGAAACGTAAGGTGAAGGCGCACAGGTTTTAGCATTTACTAAAGCAATCCATCAGAGTTAGATGGCGACACGACTGCTATCATAAAGAAAATCTACAAGGACACTATGACATTTCCAGCCTGTTATTTCTGTGGCCTTTTGCCACTTTTAAAATGGTACAATATAAGAAAATGGTGCAAACGCACTAGAGGTGAATTAATAAAGGTTATTTCTTAATGTAATTAGATCTCTGAGATGTATTTTCTTTGCAGTAGTGTTAGAAAGTTAGCCTGACAAAACTGGCTTGTCTTTGTGCTGAAATGAGATCTAGTTTACGGCGTCAGATGTTTCGCTATAAACATTTTGAATGAATTCATTAAAAGGTTTTTGGCACCGCAGGGCTGCAGTGTCTCCGCGGAGGATTTGATTCCCCGTGAGAGGTGACCTGTTTTGTTTTTAGCTGTCATCTGCAACCAGTCTTGGGTTCATACGCACAAACACACACTCGTCATATCACATGCATGCTTTAAACCACGACACGCAATCACCTTTCAAGTACTGTCATCTGCTCTGCAAGCCTCCAACCTGAACTCTCCTGCCATGAGCTTGAAGACAGCAGATGCACAAGAGTCTGTCGATACCAACACTGCTGAAATCTCTCCCTTCACAAGTACAATTACTGAAAAAAGGTATATATGGTTTATATATAATGCATTATAAAAGCATAATTATGCCTTGCAATGCACCTTAATGCACAATATGAATACCTTTAAAATGCAGTATACATAAAGGCTTTAAGTAAAAATTATAATAATTAAGAGTTCCAAATTAATATGCATATGAATATTATATTTAAATTAATATTAATAGTATGCAATAAAATATTTGCTATTATTTATATTATTTAAACATCAATTTAGAGAAGCAAAGAAGCAAATTAGCAACAACAAAAACGAATTGAAAAAAGGACACATTTAAACATTGGTATCAAATCTTTAAAAATACGAATTTAATAAAGGCATTTGTCAATGGACAGAGAGTTCATATTTATAATATTCAACGAAAACACTGCTTCATGTAATATAATAATAAAATCAATCAGCAAAATTAGCTAAATATCAAGCTTAAAAAAATTTAAACATATAGTTTTAATGTATTTAAACAGTATTATCAAATGTTTAAATATAAAATACTAAATTCTCAAAATACTAGTCGTCAATGTAATGGTGATTTGGTGATGTAATAAATGCTAATATGGTTAATAATAGATATTGAGATGTACAAATATGCTATACGGAGAGCTAGTGAAGCCGGTACGGTTATCAGCCGCTATCAGCCCTTATATCACAATTACACAATCAATTAATTACACTACAAAAAGCTATCTCAAAAGGACATTCACATCTGCAATAGTAAAGTAAAAAACAACACTCATGAGCATATGACAATATGGTTATTTTTAAACTCTTTCAAACTGCAATGTGCATGGTGGAGTAGTAACTTGTAGAGAAGCCTAACCATACAGGATCTGCTGGTCAACTCCAATAAAAAAACACACCCAGAAAACTGCATCTTGGAGATTATTTCACAGACATACACCAATATTTCTGGGTATCAATTTTTTTTTGTTGCATAAACAGAGCATCAATTGGTCCAAAAGTACTGATGCTTTAGACGTCTTACTCGACACACTTGTGTGTGTTTCCTCCTGCACACCTGAGTGTGGACATCCACCGAGCCAATGTCCATGCAACGCACGTGCACACCTGCACAAACACACACATACACACGCTCCCTAAACACGCCGGAGAAATTGCCCAGTTATCCACTCTTGACAGACCAGTAACAACAGGCCTCGTTCGTATCGACCGCGCTCTCCGTAGACTCTCTCTCTTTCCCATCACTCAGCAATTAACACAACCAGACCTGACCATACATTCATTAACACCGGACACCACCCAACGCCATCACAGCGCGTGTTTACTTTCAGCTGGCTTTTCAAATTATCAATCAGAAAAGCAGAAATTGCATGTCTCCTACCTGGCACTGCAAACGCAAAGTAGAGTTAATATCATAGACTTCTTCCATTCATCTCCCATAATCCCCTTCTCTATTGGCTCTGGCTCCTGTAATTATACTCTGAGATTGATATTTGCCCTCATGGCCAAATGAATATGCATCTTCAGAAAGATTTTGACAACCAGCTGTCCAGGAGACTTTCATCTGATGTACCGTTTATCTCTTTAACTATCCATTGATTAATTAGAGCAGCGATTGGGTATTGATAATCAATACTTATGTCTCAATAATGTAATTATTTGATAGGCATGCCATGCTTATGTTTTAAACGGTCAAAATAAATGACCATTTACAGTAAAACCAACATATTAGCACACCAGCTTATATGTACCAGAATACTATGGTAATACCGCATATTTTGCATATTTACCATAGTGGCATAATGGTACCAATATTTTCATCTCAATACTTAACATTTCAATACTTCCATCCTCGCCATATACTTTTTTGTACATGTGGTTACCAGTCATCAAGGCTAAACTAGTCAAGCTGGTCTACAAAGTGTAAGAAATAAAAGCTTTCATTTCAAGTAGATGTGATGACATAGGCTATTAGAAAAAAAAAACATCTGAAAAAGGATAAAGCATGCAAAAAAAGGGAGGAAAAAGTATATCTGAGAAATATTCATTGAAAACAACTGCTAGTAATGATAGTAATCATTCTAATATGTTGATTTAATGCTTAAAAACATTGTGCTACTTAATAATAACTTAATATACTTATAGTTTATTATAGTATATAGACCTATATTTGTGGCGTTGATGATTATTAATAGAATGTTCAAAAGAACTTTTTTTTTTTTCTCTGTAAACTTTGATCAATTTAATGCATCCTTCCTGAATAAAAGTACTAATAATAAAAAACAAACTTCAGCACTCAAAGGGGAATAGAATTACCTTCAAATGTGTGTGCATTAAACAAAAAATCCAATTTTAATCCAATTTCTTTTCAAGTTTCTCAATTATGATAATATTTATCTTAATATATAAAAGGATCATAAAAGTTGTCAGTTCATGCAAATGTCCTCTATATACTTTTATGCATGAAAGTATGCACTGAATACTTTTGTTTGCATTTTAAATTAAGCTTTGACACATTTCATAAAGCAACAATGAACATTATGCAAGCACCTGAATGCAAATGCTACTCGCGACGCAAGCTCAGAGTATGTTTGGGGAAATTGAAGCAGGTCTGGCTTTCTTTCTAGCTTTTGAATTTACTTAGAAGTACAACAATAAAAGAAAAATAAAATAAAGTATGCAGCATGTATTTACACTAGTGAGCGAAGTACAGTGCAGATCAAAAACTTCATTGAGTTTTTCTATAACAGTTCTGTCGACTGAGATCAATGCAGGAACAAGAGCTTCAACATTTACGAGTTGTAAAAACATCCCCTGTTCTTTGTAGACATCACGATTCTCTGTTTAACTTGGGTGAGAAAAGGAAGGCAAATTGTAAAAGACACGAGTCCAGACAGACCGCCAGGATCATAATGCAACGAGGATAAAACGAGCCCGAACGCTCATCATGTGGAACAAGACTTCAGATTTAGGCAGAGCTGCTTTTGTTCGGCGGCCACAGAAAGCTGAATCATCATGCCATTTCACTGATGAGGCCTTCATCAAATCACTGTTGCTTTCTGAGCAGGCCACGCGCGCAGATCCGCAAAGTTCCCCAAAAACCAGGCTTTCTGATCCAACGCCGGCTGTGTTCATGGCGTCTCCGAGAGGAAAAAAAAAGGAAAAATGCTTCATTTTCTGAACAAGAGCTCCCAAGATAGCTCTCTGCTTTGAGTAGCAATTAATGCATTTTCTTGCTCAGTGGCTTGTCAAACACATTAATCTGTGGCAAGGGTGAGAAGACAGAAGCAAGCGAGTGCACTAGCAGAAGGTGATATAAGAACACAATATAGCCATGAAGTGATTTGTCGGTCAAACAAAGCAGCATTAGCTTGATTGATGTGCAGCACGAGCGCATGAGCGACAAGCCGTTTAACCGGCGGAGTCACCTAACGCGAATCAGCCCACGTCCCTGAACTACACATTTCTCTCAGCAATTAAGTGAATGCATACCATCTCTAACTCCAGCTAACACAGTAATGAGGCATTATTAATGAGAACCAAAGCAGAAATAAACCTGTAACTGTGTTCTTATTTAGCGACTTGTTAGAGTATTCTTGGAGCAAATTGGGCTTTTCTGTCTCTGGTGAAAAGACACCAGTAATGGGAAACTAGCGTGCCTTTCTGGATTCCTAATTACCTTAACCAGCGAGATTACCTTGGTCATCAGCTCTGACGCCTATACCAAAGCAGTGTCCATGCTGAACTACCAGGAATATTCATCTCACAATTTCCTTCTTGGAAATGTGCAATCCCAGCACAGCTTCAGGTTGTCATAGTGGTTATGTTAGCATTTTCAGTTCATGGTGGTACATATAGGAAACCATACAAAGCTAAGATAAACATGCACTTTTAAGCACATAAATGCATCAATAAGTGCAACGTTCCTATATTGCATGAAAGCAGAACGTGTTCAGCAAAGTGTCTAAATGTTCATGCACAACAAATGTTAGCATTGTATAAGCAAACAAATGCAAAGCTACCAGTAGTATTTATTCAACCACCTCAGACTTTGAATGCACACAGAACAAGTCCTGCATTTTATTCAGCGCTGACAGACTAGCCTTTCACAAGAAATGCATTCTAACCACTGATCCATATAGAAAGACTGGATATAGCTCATGACGTCATACTGGTATTCCCTAGTGAGCTCACGCGTTCTATTGAATCAATGGGATATTGTATGATTGAGGAAACATTGCCTAAGGAGGCACTGTTTTAAAATCTAAAGTCTCCCTGTACATTCTGACAACGCAAACACCCTAAGCATTTCAATGAATATTTGTTTAAAATTTGATAGAAAAAATCCTATATGTGTAATTAAAATATTGCTCTTTCTGTTTGTGTTTTATAGATCAATAGTTTGTTCAAAGTTTGTCGTTTGTAGCAAGTACAGGAAATGCACAAATTGTATGGGTTAACGTAAGTAACATTAACTGATCTATATAATGACATCATAGATCAGTGTCAAAAACTTTTTGAAGCTGTCAAATGGTGTCACTATTGGACACTTAATTGTGATTATTGCTGCTTGGACGTTTCTTATAGGCTACTGTTGAATGGTTTATCGTTTTTTTTTTTTTTTGTAGAAGCATTGCTCTTGCCTCGGAGAAAACAACACAGGAATAGTGACAATTGTACATATAAATTACTACTTATACGGCTTGAATTACAACCTGTGGGCAGTTTTTCTACATCCTTTTCGTCGTTTGACAGTTGTTTGCTGCACAGCGGGTCATCTTAAAAGTGCTGTCGGAGCTACCAAAATCTGTATAACTGTATAACTGTTAGTGATTCTAACGCATTTTATGCATTTAACATAGATGCGTGAAATCGAACATTATGCAATGAGGAAATCAGGCAGAGCCATGCACTGGGAACCCATGAGAAAAAAAGTAAATTTTAAGCACAAATAAAGCAGAAAGGCGGCGATGATTAGACATATGGAGCTCTTCTCTATAAACATACAGAGCTGCAACTTAATCTCAATGTATGCAGAAATAGAGCAATATCTTCTCAGCTTAATTTCGCCTGAAAGGGCGAGGAATCCGGCGTCTCCGGGGTCTAATGCTGATAGACTCCATTTTGCCAAGAATTAAGGGAGGAAAATAACAAATTATGCATGTCAGCTTCAGCTATTAAAGTAATTTACAGAATCAAGTAAAAACTCCTTCAAATAGTCTCAGAGCAATTTGCTGAGAGTCTGACACTACAAAGACGCTGGGAATGCAGAGCGCTGAGATGAAGATGGTGAGATGAGCAATCACGTGTGTACGAGCTCTCTCGGTTTCTGTAGGCTATGAACCCTACATTATGAGGACAAAATGCACACACAAGGATGGCAGTATCCAAAACCCTTGTCTTTATGGGGAAATGTTTTGGTCCCCATGATGAAAACAGCAAGTGATGTTTTTTGAAAATGTAAAAGTGCAGAAAGTTTCCTGTTATGGCAGGTTTTAATGGTAGAGTTAATGAAAGGGGAGAGAATATACAATTTGTACAGGATAAAAACCATGTGTTCATTTAAGGCAGATTCTACAGACCCAGCGAACAGGGAACATTTACCGAATATTCTAGCAAGGTTTTCTCAAAGTTATGGACAAACATATCGCTCATTATAATGAGTGCTCATTAACATTTTATTCTGAAATGTTCTAGTTGGATGTTTGTCTAACGTTTTTAAATGTCACTACTTGTTTCCGATTGTTTAGAGGACATGCAAATGTAACAATCCCATCATTTGCAAAATTATAAAATGGAATGTTCTCTTAATGTTTGAACTTGGATGGTTTGAACTTTCAGAAATAATGTTTTCAACAGGAATGTTTGCAAATTTTTTTTTTCATTATTTTGTTAGCTAGGCCTGTACTATAAATGGAGCATGTGCAAACAATTTTCTGTAATCCATTTAACTAAACAATATTCAAATTTAAGTATAATAAATCGGCAATAAGTAACATAAGTCTGTGACCTGTGCATGGTTGCCAAGGTGACTCTCTATGATTGCTCAAATCATGCTGATCGTTCAATACAGGGTTGATGATTTGAAGAAATCACTAAGAAATGTTTCTTGAGCATCAAATCATCATATTAGAGTGATTTCTGAAGGATCATGTGACACTGAAGACTGGAGTAATGATGCTGAAAATTCAGCTTTGATCACAGGAATAAATTACACATTACTATATGTTCACAAAGAAAACAGCTATTTTAAATAGTAATAATATTTCACAAAATTACTGTTTTAATTTTGATCAAATAAATGAGCAGAAGAGACGTAATCGCAGAAAACCAAACTTTTCTGGTTGTCAGGCAGCAGCCATTAAATCAAACCCTGGGGTGTTCTTAAATACACTGTCAAACACACATATCTTGCATTCTCATTCTTATGAATTAATAACTGGAAAACAATAACAGGGAAAATAGCAGGAGACGGAGAGAGATTTACATTTCCACAACTAGCATTTACTCCAGACACACATTTGAATACATTGGGTGTAAAAAAGCTTGTTAAGATGCTGATGGCTGGGAAGGTCAGACACACAAAGAAACGCTCAGAAAAATAATCACACTTACTCAGCCCATTATATCCATAAATAGGATAATGACTAGGAAGGCTGAAAGTCACAGCAGCGGATTGATCTCAGAGATATGAGAACGTTTGTTCGTGTATTTTCTCTTCTTCGTCTGCCTTCTTTCCAGCTCAGTGAAACAGAACATGAACTTAATGTGAAAGGTGCTGGTCTCTAGTGTGATTTATTATTTGTTATGACTTCACTGGGGATATGCATTAATGATATGGGAGCTGGGAAATATGCACAAAACTATACAAGGCAAAACCCAGAAGAACCTGTTGAATATATAAGGAAGAACACTGAAGGCCAGATGGGCTGCTATTATAAACCATTTGATGCTATCAGTCAGTGCTGTTAACGTCACAGTCGTGGAGGCGGAAATCACATGACGCAAGCCTTTCGGAGAGGCTTTATTTTACAGTACGTGTACTTACTGTACTTACCTAAGAAAGTAATATTACTAACTACATGGGTTAAGGTTAGGTTTAGGAGTTATCACCCAGTTATTGCAATTACTATAATATGTATGTACTTGGGGAACAGGACAGTAAAATAAAGTGCTACCCTTTCAAACGGGAAGGAAAAATTTAATTATGAGAAAACCGCTTACTTAGAAATAAAAATGCAATGATCATGTTGATTTTGCATGTTGAGCGTGTGTCGTGGCTTGAGCTATTTCTGGTTTAGTTAGCACAAATTCAAGAGTTATTTTGATTCTTAATGCAGGTTTAGGTGAATGCTTTCAAATCCCAAACTACAGCCAAACTTAAACACACACTTAACGAAAAATTACGAACGAGATCTCATTTACATCTGATATGTTCCTACAGGACACCGGCGAGATTTTCTCCTGAGAAACAGTCTCACCTCAGTCTCAAAAAGAGATACGAAAGTTTGTGAGCAAAAGTCAGAAATCTCAAACATTTCTCATCATATTCTCGTAACATCAAATAATGTGAGCTGCTGTGCACATTCATTTTCAATACTCTTGCTGTATGACAACCATTGACTCATTTGTGTCTATTTTTAGTCTTCAAGTACAAATACAAATAATTGAAAACACCATTAATTCTCCTGAGCCAAGAAAGAGCAACCGCGGAGCAATAAAACTATCCTCTGTGAGACTAAGATTTACATGAGCGAAGACCTGGCCAAAACTCATTAAATACCTTAAGGAACGCTTACACATGAGTCTCGCGCGCTTTCAACATAATTGTACTCCAATTTGAAACTTGCAGGTGCTGTTAATGAACAACATCCTCACTGACAAATGTTGCTCTTAAAAGAAATTAAATTTGGCCCCAAATTCCAGCATCGTGGGTGACAAATGTGGGCTCCTATAATAACCTCTCGCTGTGGGCCGAAGAAACTGCAGCCAACCAATCCTGATCAAATCAACATTGAATGGAGCTTCACTGGAACCCTGCAAATACCCCAACGTACACATGTAATATAATGAGACTCCTTTATATATAATAAGTATTATAATACTATATAATACTTTTATGAGGCAAGGATGCATTCAATTGATCAAAAGGGGCTGTAAAGACATTTTTAATGTTTCAAAAGATTTCTATTTATCAAAAAGTCCAAAAAAAAAAAAAGGATCAAATCATGATATTAGAAATGTGATTCATGCAAAACTGAAAATCTGCAAATACACTTCACATGCAATATAATCATATGTATATTTAATATTTGACCCAAAATCATCCTCAAATGTCAATGAACAAAACAATTTGTTTTAACAAATATTTGTTTATATTAATTATATTATATTACGTTATGTTATATTATATTATATTATATTTTTGTGGCTAAATCTGAGGCTTTATTTTGTTATTTAGGGCTGTCATTACAGTATTATAATATAACAGAACATAACAATGTAATATATGTAATGCACGCACATAAGATGCACAACAAATGTATGAATTTCCACAATTATTACTCAAAATATACCGATAATCTCAAAATGCCCAAATACTGTGCAGAATGATAAATCAATTTGAAGACTATATTGTGACAGCACAACTGAAGTAATAGGCCAAACGTAGAAATGAAATGTAAATAGATAATTGGACCGTAAACACTGTCAGTGTTTGAGCAGTGCATAAACACACGGCCTGCCCCAAACTCACAGGGCATCTGCGCTTTCATGTTCCTTCATCTGTCTATGGAGGAATGGCTTTGGCACACCCTGTGGTTTACGGGTCTTCGGGTGGACTGACCTCAAGTCCTCCAGGCCTGGCAGGGGCATCTCCCTCAAACCCCTGAGTGATTGTGCTGCTTCAGGTGTCACTGGCTCCCAGCAGCCCAGGTTGAGCCATGAATAATGGATCTGCCATAGAGCCGGAGCCCCCGGGGACCAGTGCAGGCCAGCTCAGCGTGAGCCGCATTAAAGATGGGCTATTAACAGCCTCTGATTCATAGAGCTGGCCGACTCCACACGAAACACCATTAGCTAACTGCGCTGAAATTGCATACTAAGACAGAACATCCCATGCATTCAGGTTGTTTTCTGCAGAGACAAAGGTCTAAGTGGATGGTAAAGAGACAGAAACCGGAGGAGACGTTTTGATGGCTTCAAAAAAGTGTCTATTGTGTCTCTTCAGGATAAAAACTTTCAGTGTAATTGGTTCAAATAGACTGCTGGGTGAAAACAGGTGGAGTTGAATGTGTCTGTGCTTCTTTCCTTGGGACGTCTTTGAACAACGCTTCACGCACCAGCGCTTGCACCAGACCGCTGAAAGAAGACTTTGTAGTCTATAGGCAATTTAGACTAGTAACAACCTCACACAAATGCACTGATGCCCCGGTCAGCGGCGGGATGGAGTATCACGTTGTTTTCTTATTGACAGAAGACTCTCTACTGTTGTCTAAAGCAAATACACTGCAGAAAATCATAGCATTTTGGTCATATTTCCCAGTTAAAATATATACAAATCCTTGGAACACAATCAGTTTACTTGAGAGGAGACACTACATGAGTTTTCAGAGAAAGTATCTTTAATAATGAGTGTATTTGATCTTACTGCATTGGCAAAGACAAGAAAAAAAGACTTGATATCTTCAGTAATTTAGCTTTTTAAGCAAATGCATCTTCTTTTAAGATATTTTTACTGGGAAAAAAAAGGGTGGAAAATGTTTAAAGCCTCATATAAAGTAATTATTTGCTGTATATGACTTTATTTTGTCAATACTACAAAACAATGCGTTCCTGGTCTTATTGTGAACAATTAATCAGTACATACATACATATATATATATATATATATATATATATATATATATATATATATATATATAGTTTAGTTTAGGTCAGTAGGTCAGTTTTTAACGGAATTGATACTTTTATTTAGCAAGGATTCGTTAAATTGATTAAGAGGGATGGTAAAAAATTATATTTCAAATAAATGCTGTTCTTTTAAACTTTCTATCCATCAACGAATCCTTTTATGAGGATCACAGGGAAAAGAAATACATTTTAAAATATATTAAAATATAAAACAGTTATGTTAAATTGTAATAACGTTTCACAATATTAGCATTTTTATTGGGTGAGCTGAGCATAAGAGACTTCTTTCAAAAACAGCAAAGTTTGAGATGGATGATAGATGGATTGGATAGATAGATAGATAGATAGATAGATAGATAGATAGATAGATAGATAGATAGATAGATAGATAGATAGATAGATAGATAGATAGATAGATAGATAGATAGATAGATAGATAGACAAACAGTCACCCAACACCAACTGAAAGTCACTAGAAGGAGTGAAGCAAGATGTGGCATTGTGTGCTTCCCCAATTATAATATGGTCGTCTAGTAGTGTAAAGCAGTGTAAAGCAGTGTGATGCACTGTAAAGCTGTGTGAGGCAGTGTAAAGCTGTGTAAAGCTCTGTAAAGCAGTGTAAGGCAGTGTAAAGCAGTGTAAGGCAGTGTAAAGCAGTGTGAGGCAGTGTAAAGCAGTGTAAAGCAGTGTAAGGCAGTGTAAAGCAGTGTGAGGCAGTGTGAGGCAGTGTGAGGCAGTGTAAAGCAGTGTAAAGCTGTGTAAAGCTGTGTAAAGCAGTGTAAGGCAGTGTAAAGCAGTGTAAGGCAGTGTAAAGCAGTGTAAGGCAGTGTAAAGCAGTGTAAAGCAGTGTAAGGCACTGTAAAGCAGTGTAAGGCAGTGTAAAGCAGTGTAAGGCACTGTAAAGCAGTGTAAGGCAGTGTAAAGCAGTGTAAGGCAGTGTAAAGCAGTGTAAGGCAGTGTAAAGCAGTGTAAAGCAGTGTGAGGCAGTGTAAAGCAGTGTAAAGCAGTGTAAGGCAGTGTAAGGCAGTGTAAAGCAGTGTAAGGCAGTGTAAAGCAGTGTAAAGCTGTGTAAAGCTGTGTAAAGCAGTGTAAGGCAGTGTAAGGCAGTGTAAGGCAGTGTAAAGCAGTGTAAGGCAGTGTAAAGCAGTGTGAGGCAGTGTAAGGCAGTGTAAAGCAGTGTAAAGCAGTGTAAGGCAGTGTAAGGCAGTGTGAGGCAGTGTAAAGCTGTGTAAAGCTGTGTAAAGCTGTGTAAAGCAGTGTAAGGCAGTGTAAAGCAGTGTAAGGCAGTGTAAAGCAGTATAAGGCAGTGTAAAGCAGTGTAAGGCAGTGTAAAGCAGTGTAAGGCAGTGTAAAGCAGTGTAAAGCAGTGTAAAGCAGTGTTAGGCACTGTAAAGCAGTGTAAGGCAGTGTAAAGCAGTGTAAGGCACTGTAAAGCAGTGTAAGGCAGTGTAAAGCAGTGTAAGGCAGTGTAAAGCAGTGTAAGGCAGTGTAAAGCAGTGTAAAGCAGTGTAAGGCACTGTAAAGCAGTGTAAGGCAGTGTAAGACAGTGTAAAGCAGTGTAAAGCAGTGTAAAGCAGTGTAAGGCACTGTAAAGCAGTGTAAGGCAGTGTAAGGCAGTGTAAAGCAGTGTAAAGCAGTGTAAAGCAGTGTAAGGCACTGTAAGGCAGTGTAAGGCAGTGTAAAGCAGTGTAAGGCACTGTAAAGCAGTGTAAGGCAGTGTAAGGCACTGTAAGACAGTGTAAAGCAGTGTAAAGCAGTGTAAGGCAGTGTAAAGCAGTGTAAGGCACTGTAAAGCAGTGTAAGGCAGTGTAAGGCAGTGTAAAGCAGTGTAAAGCAGTGTAAGGCACTGTAAGGCAGTGTAAGGCAGTGTAAAGCAGTGTAAAGCTGTGTAAGGCAGTGTAAGGTAGAGGTCTTCACGGGTCCAAAAATTCATGCCCGACCCGGAAGAGACCCGTAATGTGCTAAACCGAACCGACCCGGACCCGTCTATTATTTCAAAAGTTAGACCCGGGCCCGTGCAGATCCGAGAAACGCCGTGCCCGGACCCGACCTGGACCCGTCTATTATTTGAAAACTGGACCCGAACCCGACGGGAAGACACAAACCCGACTGGACCCGATTGTCACATATTATTTCACACAAGTTGCGAAAAATAAAACTTTTTGTCTTACATAATTTTAGTAGTCGTCGTCTCACTTTCTTGTAACGTTACCTGACTGACTGTGATGCATTACAATCCACTGACAAGAAAGTTCTATCCATGTTATTTCTCTCGTTATTCCAAGCTTAATCCACTCAGTATTTCAGCTTTAAAAATCCACTTGATGTCACGGTGATGGATGACAAATGCAACTTTGCACATGTGCATTCTGACTCGAGTTAACTCGCATAATAACTAACTAACCGTTTGTCCTTTTGAACTAACTTATAATAACAATTGCTCGTTCAGTGCCATGGCCACTGACATTATTTATTTGCTATCATATGTGCTCTCTGCTGGAAGCTCCGGTTGCCAAAGAAACATGACATGCGACAAACTTGAGACTGCACATGCGCGCTAGCTGGATCAGCCTAAAATGTTGGGGGTTTTTTTAACGAATTTGAGAGTCATAGAAAACATTTATGTGACAATTCACCTCAGATTTTGTTGCTGATTTGAAATATATTTAAATATGAGTGTGTAACTCAAAGTCTGCAAGCATTTTTGAGATTTGAACCATTTACTATGTCACATAATAGGAACACGAACTCAAAATGACACTTATACATAGTAGCCTACCTACATATCAATAATTACTACCAAGAAAAAAATAAAATATAGAAATAAAATATTATATGAAGGTATCCATCATTACCGTGCGTGCAGTTGCATTAACTCTCTCTGACTGAGTCTGGGCGCGGCCGCGCGCTCTGCTTCTAACGGCAGAGAGAGAGAGAGAGAGAGAGATCGCTTTTTTTATTATTTCTCTTTTCTTTACCTACTTTTACAAGTTGCAAAAAAACACAAGCAGTGCTGATCTGACTCATTCTGGCTCTGATCGAGTCCGATCGCACGGGTATTACACACAATTTTAAACAGACCCGGGACCCGAAGTAATAAATTCGGACCCGACCCGGACCCGGCCGATCATTTAAAATTTAGACCCGAACCCGTACGGGTCCCGGGTCGGGTCCCGGGTCGACGGGTCTCGGGTGCACTGTGAAGACCTCTAGTGTAAGGCACTGTAAAGCAGTGTAAGGCACTGTAAAGCAGTGTAAGGCAGTGTAAGGCAGTGTAAAGCAGTGTAAAGCAGTGTAAAGCAGTGTAAGGCACTGTAAAGCAGTGTAAGGCACTGTAAAGCAGTGTAAGGCAGTGTAAGGCAGTGTAAGGCAATGCAAAGCAGTGTAAAGCAGTGTAAAGCAGTGTAAGGCAGTGTAAAGCAGTGTAAGGCACTGTAAAGCAGTGTAAGGCAGTGTAAGGCAGTGTAAAGCAGTGTAAAGCAGTGTAAGGCACTGTAAGGCAGTGTAAGGCAGTGTAAAGCAGTGTAAAGCTGTGTAAGGCAGTGTAAGGCACTGTAAAGCAGTGTAAGGCACTGTAAAGCAGTGTAAGGCAGTGTAAGGCAGTGTAAAGCAGTGTAAAGCAGTGTAAAGCAGTGTAAGGCACTGTAAATCAGTGTAAGGCACTGTAAAGCAGTGTAAGGCAGTGTAAGGCAGTGTAAGGCAATGCAAAGCAGTGTAAAGCAGTGTAAAGCAGTGTAAAGCAGCACAACAAAGTCTCTCTTTCTCCAGCACACAGAGATCTCTGTGATAGTGTGGCGCTCTCTGTGGTCAGACGGTCCTTGTTAGCAGTTCCTCCATGCGCCGCTCTCACAGGAGCCATAGAGAAGTCGACACTGAATTCATTTAGGATGCAGCGAGGGAACGTCTGGAAAAGGAAGACGCATTGCTGGATGGGCAGCAAGTTTACATCCATGGGCGCATGGCAGCGATCCCAGACTTTCAGACTTATAAAGCTCACTGCTCATTCTGCTGCAGATTTCACAGCAAATAGTTCAAACATTTGTACTGAAGTGCTACTTGGAAGCGACATATTTTTGAATTATTGTCGTCTTTATCAAACAGAGGATTTCATCTGTTTTGGCACACTGCATGACGGACACTTATCAGCTACACAAAAAGGCATTTTAGCATACTTAGGTACCTCGACTATTTTCTTATACATATCCGATGGGAAGTAACATCACAAATGAGATCTCTTTAACATCTAACTGTTTCCCGAGAACGCAGAGATTAAACTGAGAACAAATGGACACATTAGCTGAAGTCTCCGATATCTCTCTCTAATTTTCCAGTTGCAATATATAAAAAGCCTTGGAAAAATATACATTTACTTGAGAAGCAAGACTGCATGAGATTGTAAGATAGAAAAAAAAAGAGAAACATCTGAGACAAAGTTGATAATTGAATGAAGCATATCTGAGAACTCCAAGTCTCCTGAACTATGAAAAAGCACAATGAAAAACAATTTGAATCTTCAATTCATGTGGACTATTGAGACTATTGATGAGGCCGATATTTCAAACAACTCATTCTGTCAACTATTACGCTTTAAGAAATTGTTTTTCTCATGTTTACGAGTGTTATTTCCACGGAATAGCTTTAGTCAGCTCTATTTCTGAGAACTATTTTCTCATTTTACTCTAGTTTTATTCTGTTTTATTGATATGCTCTTGGTGTTTATTAGTGGGATTGTGTTTTTTCCACTCTTAATGCCGAGTGATATCCACACTTCGTTCTTCCTCTGGTTTATGAAGGAATAATACCTTTTCAGAGATACGACACAATTGTCCACATGACTTTAGAAAACCTGCTCAGACCAATAGGAATTATGCTGAAAATATTAATGCAAGTGTATGAAGAAATAACAGACCCATTGAAAATATTTCATGCTTATATACAATAGAAAATACATTCTATGAAAGTCTTTCCCTCACTTCTTTCACTATGAATCGAAATTTTCTTTTCTGTGTTGATGCATTTCCTATTGAAATGGCTATTGAACACCTTTCAAAACATGTCAGCTTGTACCACAGAAAAAAGACGCACACTTATAAAATAAACTCCAGTCACTTTTTTCAATCAGTTGATGCTTGAGAGAGGAAAAAAAGTATCAGCATTAAAGACCAAAGCCATGATTTTTTTCGTACTATTTTCTCAACACTTGCAAAATAGATGAGCTCAAAGCTAAAGCCAAAAACTCAAATTCTGACGTCATGGGTTTTGAATCTGCTGCATTCCATTTTGCACATGAAAATACAAGCAGTTTAACAGCCAGAATGTGTCCACAAAAGTCATTATGCTTCTGCATCAACTCCACGGCGTAGCTACGCCGTCACTCCTACGGCGTCGTGGCCGTTTTGTGGTTCTGCGTCAGGTAGCGCTGCATCGCGTTGAATCTGACCAATCACCTTGCGGCCTGCATCGCCTCGACGCGTAGTTAAAATTTTTTGAAAAGTGCACGTCGAGCTACGGCGTAGGGGTCAGAGAGGGGTTCGCGGCGACGCAGAGGGCTCTGCGGGGGTACGTCGTCGATTCGACGCAGAAGCATAAAACAGGCTTAAGACTATCAGACTGTCTCTAAATCTATTCAGATCCAGGTCTCTCTGTAAAGCGCAGACAGTGAGCTGTAGACGAGCCCAGACGGACAGCTGGCTTCACACTGAATAACAGGTCTCAATAAAACAAGACTGCATATGACGGCCAAAACACAGACTTACTGAGAGCAACAGTGGAAATTATATTCTTAACAATCATCAAATATCATCTTAACCAGGTTTATTTGAGAATAAACCTCACAACAATAGCAAATGTTATACGACTGCTTACAAGAAAGGGGGAAATGGTACTAGAAATGGTTAGAAAGCTACACTTAAATTTCAAGATTTTTTATAATCTGAAAATGACTCTAAACTAATTAGATAGATAGATTGATAGATTGATAGATTGATAGATTGATTGATTTTAAATTTTAAAAGCATTCTTATATTTAATAATAATAATATAAAACTGTAATAGAAACACTGAATAAGAAAACCTTCAGTGCAGGATCTTTACCTAAATGTGTTTCAAATGAGTTCATATCAGGCAAAACTAACCATATTAACTGCATCAACTAAATGCTATTCAGAAACACATTTGTCTGAAGACACCTGTGGTTTTCTTTTTGCCTTCAGATGTCAGAGCTCTTAAACGAGGAAATCCAACTGAAACAGTGGGATTAATAGGGACGTGTATAAGAGAAGCTTTTATGGACAAATTACGCGATGAATGGACAGCAAACAAACAGACCCATAGAGGGGGTCACCAAAGACATGGTGTGTCCACAGGCACAAAGCCATTAGTTGGTGGTTTGGCAGCATTGACCGTTCCAGGAGCACGAGGAGGATTCGTGCAGAACTGGAGACACGCATTCAGACCTGGAGTGACGCAACAGGGGATTCATGGCAGCGGAGACCAGATGAAATACACAGTTGTGAACACACACTCCTGTCGTGAGGCTTTGTCCACATCCAGTCCACTATATAATATTCCCAGAACAGTGTTGGGAAAACACATAAATTACAAGCTCACAATTTCAAATAGTTATATTACAGTCAAAGTATATGGAGGGGTGTATTATCTTTATTCTGTTATCACGCAAGGACCGTGTTTTTTTTAAAGAAAAAGTATTAAAATAATAATCATTTATTGTCATTGCAATGATACAATGAGATTACAATAGAGCATCAATCAACAGTGCAAGAGATCAACAATAGCATAAAATAACAAACAAGAAAAATTATATATGAGGCGAATAATCACTAGTAACCAGGAAAAATGGTTATTAGTACTATTAACCATCTAATAGTCTACATGAATCTTGTAGGACATATTGATGAATATTGATGATATATTGATGACATTGTAGCCCAAGACTGGTTGTGAACTGAAGCTAAGCAGGGCTGAGCTGGTCAGTGCCTGGATGGGAGACTCCTGGGAAAAGCAGGTTTCTGCTGGAAGAGGTGTTGGTGAGGCCAGCAGGGGGCGCTCACCCTGTTCTCTGTGTGGGTCCTAACGCCCCAGTAGAGTGATTATACCGTCAAAGAGCACCGTCCTTCAGATGAACGTTAAATCAAGGTCCTGATCTCTGTGGTCATAAAAATCCCAACGTACAAAATTTCTGTATTTGGTTGTGTATTTGGAGCACATATGTGTTGTGAAACTGATGTTTTCCTATTTGCATGTGTTTTCTTCAAGGTGCTTTCTCATTTAGCTCCGTCGAATCACACTAGAGTGTGTTGTCCTCCTCGGTGCGGTTCGTTTGGGCAGATGTGAATGCAGCGATCGCACTCGGGTGCGCACCAAACGAGTGTACCTCCTCAAAGAGCTGGCCTCGGTGCGCTTTCAAGCGAACTCTGGAGCGGTTCGTTTGTGGTGCGAACGTAATCCGACCTCGAACAGACACAACTGCCAAAGAACTGCGCATTTTTGGACTAAACCAGCTGCCGTAGTCAGCCGCGCTGTGCATTATGGGATGAGGACTAATGTTTGTTGACAGTTTGCACTTTTAGTATGGCAGCTCGCGGACAAAGTTGAGGAGTTGTGAGGAGGTGCGGAGCCTCATAGAAATTTGGTTTGATGACCATATTAGGTAGCCTGGCTCCGCCCTCCTACGTAATTCTGCTAAATTTTTATTTTCCTTCAGTACTACGTCTGGGTTTGCCGTATATTAGGGGTGTAACAATATATCGTGCCACAATATATCGCAATACAAAAATGCAACAATACGTATCGTGGATAGTGACAATATGTATCGTGGATAGTTCCCCCCCCCCAAAAAAAATTACTGTGTGAGAAAAAAATTCAAGTTTTCAGAGTTTTAGTGTCTGTACTACATTAAACTACTATACATAATGTTGAATATATAATAATGCAATGGGGGAATATTTGTGGGTCCTGATAATGCCAAATGTCTTATGTTACCTGACCAGTAAAAAGTGTCCAACAAGTGAAAAAGTGCAAGAATATTCGTCTAAAATAATTCTGTATTTTCAGCTTCAGAATCATGAATATTGTTATTCTGGTGTCTCTATTGTCCTTGGGTTAAAAGCACAGAGTCCAAGCCTATTCATTTACATTTTTTGTTAACATTTTATCATATGTCTTGGAGTATCGCAATAATATCGTATCGTGAGTTCAGTATCGTGATATGTATCGAATCGTGACATGAGGGTATCGTTACACCCCTACCGTATATTCTTTTTTTTAAAGTTAATTTAGTCAATTTTTTACCAGTCCAAACAGCGAACAGAGGGAGGGGCTGAGAACGATGATGTTGAGGTCGTGCGCTAGTCGTTCGTCACGACCAAATGTTAGCGATTGGTTATGGCAGATCCAGAGTGGCTCTGGGCAGATCCAATAGTTTAAAACTTCAACAGAGTTGAACCCGCCTTCAAGGAAGTTAACGCTTGTCAATGGAGAGTGGCCAGAATCTCTGTACAAATGAAATGTACGAGAGTCTGCTGGACCAGGCTACATATTAGGTTCCAACTTTCAAAATCTCACAAGAACAGCGAAATCGTCACTTTGTTTAGCAAACAGCTCTCCATAGTAAAAAGCTGTGTGTTGTCTGTTGGAATTTTGCCACACGTTAATTCTGACCAATCTAAGTGCAGTTACAGATACAGTCAAGACACATCTGGCCAACGAGTGATGTGGATGTGGTCACGTGACTGCATTTTGGTTTGTTTCGTCAACTCATCAACTGATTTGGAGCAATCAGTGTGGTGTGAAAAAGGAACCAAAACGCCTGAAAATGCTACAAAGTGTAATTTTTCACCAAATGAACCGGACTACAGATGTGAAAGCACCCTCAGTTGCAGCGCGTTGAGCTCTCTCGGCCACCGTAGAGAACGTCATCTGACAGTCAATTCAACATAAAAGACTCTAGACCCACCCTGATAAGTGGGACATTATCACACACGCCACGATTAAATAATTAAATGAAATGACTTTTCCCCTCAGAACATCGCTTTTATTAGTTTCAGAGATCAGCGACACACTGCCATCCGTCCAACCCCGCGCATGCTAGCAACATCACAACTATCAGCAGAAAACTAATTTCAATACGCCACACGTCACAAATACACACACAGGCTTCATATGCAAGCCTTTCATCTACAAGTCAAAAAGCACAGCAAGGAAACGCAAGGCATAAATAATTAAGCAAAGACAAATTGCTGCGTAACCGTAAGCGTCTGAGAAGCGTGATGTCTGACGGATCGCAATTGAACGGCGCCGCCTTTCCACTCCAGGTGTTGTTATCGTTTATCCGTGTTGGAGACCTTGTGTGTAATGAGTGGTTTATCAGCGCGTAACAGGCGCCTTTAGTAGTAAATCACCAGCGGTAAACAAACCTAGGCGATGACGTGACACTGTACCTTGCAAGATAAAGCCATAATTAAACCCAGAGCTCTTATCATCACGCAGGGAATTATGTCATTTAAATCTGCGCCTTGTAAAATAGCGGCCTGAACCAATTACGGGAGGCTCATATGTGTCTCTCTCAAATGTCATTTTCATTTCGAGTAGAAATAGTTTGGGTTGATTGCAGTAACCGAAGGGAAAAATTTAATCAGAAATCCATCTATATGTGCGATGGGGTTCAGATCGCTGATGAAAGTCCTTCTCAGTCTTTATCTGATGTATTTTAGAGGTGACTGGAAAGTGACTTTAACAAATGTTTGGATGTTTCGGTTTTCACTTCAGCTGTTACGTTATTCTCTATGAAGCTTATATAAATGTGGTAAACACTAAAATAGCACCATGGTATTACTAGGTGAAACTGTCAAGAACATGTTAGGTTAGATTTCTCCTCACAAAGAGAGAAAAAAGAGGATAGAAAGCAAAAATAATGAAAAGAGATTTACAATTTAAAGATTAAGCCTATTTTATTTTCATGACAAGCACCATTATTTTCATAATTTTTCTCTAAATGCATAAGCTGATCAAATAATAATTTCAGTAAAAAATGACACTTCTGGGGGAAATGTGCTTAATTGTCATGGGGAAAAAAGTACAGTAAAATAATTACAAATCTAGGAAATAAAAATAAAATAAATGTCTTCATAAATAATAATGCGTGGGTGAAATATGATCCAAATATTTCTTTGAGGAATTCTGATTTTATGAAAATATAGCACAGTAATACCATGGTATTCTTTACAGTCGCTATAGGAGCACCATGTACATTTAATACAATAATTTAATACATGTAAAATGAATACAACAATTTTCTGTTTTACAATAATGTGCAAACCGTCAAATATACACTTCAGCAATCAAGGTAAATAACCAAGACATGAAATTACCATAAAACATAGAAAGGAGGGGAAAGCATGTAAATAACTTGCATGCATGCACAGACATAATTAAAACACACAATATCTGAGAATGCACCGTCACGATGTGTGTATTAGCCTGCACAGAGCTTAGACCAGATTTACCCCTGGCAATCTACATTACACGTCTAACGCCGGACACGTTCATTAAGCAGAAATGACCAGCGCTCCATTTGCCTCCAAACTCTTCACCCATGACCAACAGAAAGGTCACGGCTTTGGACGCAGCGGACTCGCATCTGGCTGAAAATAGAGCGTGAAAAGGCACTGTTCCGATGCGCTTCTGTTGTTGACGTCCTCTGCATCAAATGAGGACCGTCTGACCATCTCAAAACTGCACAAACGATGCCAAGACAATGCCAGTGACCGCGTCCACCGATGTGTCAAGAGTGATCTCTCATATTCAACATGCAGCGCACAATAACAACTCCATCACATCAGCGCTTCTGCCCAGAGTAAGAGCTGAGCCATCGTGATTATTGTCAGTCTGTGGGAAATCTCCCATCCTTGGGTTTTAATGAAGGAGAACTGGGGCAGTCCGAGATGGCTCAGATGAATTGTCGTGTCTCTCGGGTATTAACTTACAAAGCCCATTACAGCAGTAAAACAACAGGGAAACGCATGCAACCCGTACCGTCCCGGCACCACCCCTAATCTCTATGATATGCACCGTTGCATCAAATCCCACTGTATCCTCAGATTAAACGTGTGCGCTTATAACAGTGTGATATTAAACAGATGTGCGGTGGTCATATCATAACTTCTTCACGTTGAAAGAGGAGTTTATACGGCTCACGGGTCTGTGGGTTTACAGCGAACACAGAGAAACACAATCTTAGAAAAAAACATTCTTTAGTCTCCAAAGATCATTTTATGGCCAAAAAAACTTCTTTGACTTAGTTAAATTTAGCAGCAATGCTTATTTAATTTGTTTATAGTAAATTATACAATTAAGTTCTAAGTATTTAATTCAAATATTCAGGAAATATTGTGGCAGTTAATAAATAAAAAAATTACAGCTGTCGATTTACCTGCGTCGTTCATCTTACATTTGATTTAATTGTTAATTGGTGACGAATTAAAAATATCAGGGCAAAAAATCCCCTGTATGAGTTTTTGTCTCATATTTATATCATATGAAATAGCAATATCACATGATTAACGTGCACAATATCACACTACTGCAAATGGGATATTGATTTTATACAACAGTTCAATAAATAAGAAATTAATATTGTTTAATTTTAGACACAATATTGTCTGCTTTTGAAAATTTTGTAAATGAAAATATTACTATGAAGCGAGAGCAGAAGTGTTGTGCGTCTCCGAGCCACAGTGGTGATTCGTTTCTGAATGAATCCGTGTTTTGATCAAATCAATCGATTGAACCAATGATTCAATGGTCCATTCATACAGAGAGCCATTTACTTCATTCCTGAATCAATCAGCCATTTGAACGAATCGAATAATGAATGATTCAACGATTTACTCATTTAGAGATTGCCACCGGCCACCTACTGGCAATTTAAGATTCTTATTAAGAGTATGACTTCATTAAAAAAAAATAATAATAATATTACAAAAAAAAACATTGAAGGCACAGTTCACCCAGCAATTAAAAAATAATTTACTCACCCTCACGGCCGTAGAAGCCTATACATTTATGTGTAATAAATTCTATGTTGAATCAAATCAAATATATATTTGTCCAAAGCTTCTATTTGATGCTTTTCTCATTTAACACAATAATGACTTTAAATTATCTTTTGGGGGTAAAACCAATTTTGATGTGCAATTAATTTGCGATAAATTACATTAATTAATAGCCATACTGTGTATTTAATTAGATTTTAAAAATCATCTTTAATCTCTTGACACCCCTAAAAAAACATATATATATATATATATATATATTTTTTTTTATTTTTATTATTATTATTATTTTTTTTTTGCATAGAAACAGAATAAGCCATGTTTGTTATATTTTGAGTGTGAATGTAGCCCTACATACACTCACCTAAAGGATTATTAGGAACACCATACTAATACTGTGTTTGACCCCTTTCGCCTTCAGAACTGCCTTAATTCTACGTGGCATTGATTCAACAAGGTGCTGAAAGCATTCTTTAGAAATGTTGGCCCATATTGATAGGATAGCATCTTTCAGTTGATGGAGATTTGTGGGATGCACATCCAGGGCACGAAGCTCCCGTTCCACCACATCCCAAAGATGCTCTATTGGGTTGAGATCTGGTGACTGTGGGGGCCATTTTAGTACAGGGAACTCATTGTCATGTTCAAGAAACCAATTTGAAATGATTTGAGCTTTGTGACATGGTGCATTATCCTGCTGGAAGTAGCCATCAGAGGATGGGTACATGGTGGCCATAAAGGGATGGACATGGTCAGAAACAATGCTCAGGTAGGCCGTGGCATTTAAACGATGCCCAATTGGCACTAAGGGGCCTAAAGTGTGCCAAGAAAACATCCCCCACACCATTACACCACCACCACCAGCCTGCACAGTGGTAACAAGGCATGATGGATCCATGTTCTCATTCTGTTTACGCCAAATTCTGACTCTACCATCATCTTTCTTTCCCATTCTGACATTCAGTTTGGAGTTCAGGAGATTGTCTTGACCAGGACCACACCCCTAAATGCATTCAAGCAACTGCCATGTGATTGGTTGATTAGATAATTGCATTAATGAGAAATTGAACAGGTGTTCCTCCTTTAGGTGAGTGTAGACAGCAACACACACACAACTAAACACAGTCCTATATGGCAAGAAGGACATTCAGAGCACATACACTTCAGGACAGCGAGACACAAATCCAGAGATTATTAAAATCTAGATGATCAATTGTCAAGCCATACATGCTGAATCAGCGGCCATATCTACAAATGTTTTTACGTAAACATTCATATTTAAACCCCATCGAGCATCTCCCACACTATAATGAATGCCATCCTTTCTTTAAAAAAAAACACATTATATTCATGTTATTGTCAGCGACTTATTTATACATGTGACATAATCTGATACAACGCAAAGCACATAATAACATGCTGAAACATTCATCTGCATGTGCTATTGTGATGCAAGCATGCGTATGCACTCATAAACTGCTCCATGCATGCTGCATGGACATCATTTTATCTATACAGCTTTTGTGTTGTCACTAATCTACATTTTAACAAAAGAGCAGAGACTCTAGCTAAATGCAAACATGTTCATATACTGTGCATTATCAATCTGAGAGTGTGTTTCTATAGTAATGTATATCGTTACTGATTTTCAGGCTATAATGTGCTGATCTCGAATCTGGGCTCTCGAGTCTTATCATATTAACTGTGAGACGAGAGACTAACCGACCTCAGCACAGCTCCCGGAGGAAAATCATATTGCTGTTTCATAGCTCGCCAGTCTTAATAGAGTCCTTAGTTTAGTGGACCACCGATATCAGTTTCCCAACAGCAGTAGATATAGAGACTGATGTGATGCGGATTAAATGTGATATAAGATCATGCAGAATAGAGTACCGAAATGAAAATTCTGGATGCGTTAAAACCAATTATTAAACCCCCCCCCCCCCCCCCCCAAAAAAGAAAATTGTAAAAAAAAAATTTTTAAAAATGTGACTTTTTAATTATTTCATGAATTTAAATGAATCTGAAAATCTGAAAATAATCAATTTATTTATAATTAAAAATTGTCTATTGAATGAATTCATAAAACTTTAACAATTTAAAAATCTATTAAAAATGTTATTAAAACTTTCAACAAAATATATTTTTTTATAAATAAGATGAAACTGAACTTGTATTAAAACATGAACGTACAAATATCTTGATTAAATTATATTGCTTTAATAATAATAATAATAATAATAGTTTATTATTGTTGTTGTTGTTGTTGTTGTTGTTTGAGAAGTACATTTTATTACATAATAGTAATATATATATTTTGTCAACTTTCATTTTGGCTGTTTATTTTTGATGATTTCAGCCCTCCAAACTATTTCTGCCAAAACCAAAATGTCTGTTTCTGAACTTTTGTGCATCATTAATACAGGCACATTTCTCAGGAGAAAGATCTGAGGATGAGGAGAATCTCCATGTGCTTCCCGTTTTATCAAATTAATGTCTGGGAGAAACAATCGACATATCAAAGAGATCTGCTTTCCCACCAGCAGTATTATCTCCCTCTGCAGAGCAGTTTGTGTGATTTACTCCAGCTTTTAACTTCCCGTTTCACACACACACACACACACACACACACACACACACACACACACACACACACACACACACACACACCTGAGCTGTAGACCATCAGCTGGAGTCGTGCAGCCTGACAGCAGGCAAGCTCTCTTTTCTCTTTCTTTCTTTCATGCCACCATCATTTTGGTTCAGTCTATCACACACACACACACACACACACACACACACACACACACACTGTCAGAGATAAACTGCACACTGTCACTGAAACACTGCAGTCCTCAAGTCAGCGCTCAAGAAGGCATTAGAAATATCAATGCATCTGCAATAATGTCACAAAATACTGTTTTGCTGCAGTAAAATCATATGGATGAAGATTCGAATGTCATGGAGTGATTGATCACAACTCTACTTCTGTAATGTCACACTTAAAAAGAAAGTGTATATTCAATAAGGAAGAAAATATTACAGGGCTGATTTTATTCATTAGGAATTAATGCATGAAAGATCACGAAGACAAACGTTGGAATAATGTTCACAAAAATGATTTATTATGTATTTATTTTAGTTTTTTGCATTATAATGATGAACATTTCTGGGTGAAAATGTGCTTCATAATAAATGTTAAACATTATATTATATTATATTTATTATATTATAATAATTGTATTGAAAATATAAACAATGCAAAATATGATCCAGTTAAAAATGTACTTTCCTAATTGGTTTCATAATAGAGAATACAAAAACATTAAGAGAATAAATAGGAAAGTGATTAAGACTTCAAAAACTACAACAAAAAACAAATATTAGATCTTCATAATATTTATTTATCAACTAATTACCAAGTTACCACAGTTTTGGTTTTGTGTTTTTTTTTTTGCCACACTTCCACACACACAAAAACAAGGCATTACATTTTTAGCAATGTGTCTATATTTTAATGTAGTTTAAAATGTAAAGTTTTTCTTTTTTATTTACAGACAGTCTATTTTTTTGGGAGCAAAAAAAAAAAAGATTGCATTTGAAAGGCTGACTCGTATCATGAGTAATACGGTCATTATTTCCCACACCATCAGTGGAGCCGAATAAAGCCTGAAGTCCTCGTCCTGGGGCCGATGGAGGGCCGTATATACGACTGGGACCCGAGACCTGATCAAAGCTGGCCAGAGATGGCAGGGCTCGTGTCAAATTCGTGATGTAAGGTCTCCAGCTTGACCAAACGGCCACTCGCTCACAAAGTCAACACGCATTCGCAGAGATTGGAATTCCTCAAGCTGTGCCAGGGCCGTCCGCAATAGCCATAATCAAATATGAATGGCTCCAGTAATACTGCCGCGCTCTCGAAAGATAGAGGTGAACAACGGGCAATAACTCAACAAGATGAATCATTTTCAGGGAGATGTTTGGTATTGAGGGCTTTTTTTGATGGCTACCGCGAGCGAAGAATGAGGCAGTTCATCCTATCAGGGCGTTTTTCCTCTGAGGATCTGCGGGTTTCAGTTCGCGTGGCAAAGAGAGACGTTCAGGATGATTCCAGAGCATTTCGGAGAGTCACTGATCATCCAGTTTCCCAGTCTAGAGGCCTAGGGACGTTACTAGACAGAGTCCCAACACACACTCTGAGAAAAGGTTGTTTCAACCCAAATTTGGGTCAAATATGGACAAACCAAGCTGGTGGGTTCCATTTTTGATTTTTACATTTTTAACCCAACGATTGGGTTTGTCCATATTTGACCCAAATTTGGGTTTAAACAACCCTGCATTTTTTAGAGTGCATCCAGCATCAATGGAGATGGGTTTTCAGAGAAAAGCCTGTAGCTACACATGACCCGCTCCAGACCTGAAGTGAACACAGACGGATGGAAACCTGCATAATAATTTAAGACCGGATGGTGAGTGAAAGTTTTTAACAGGGAAGAAATGAAACCGAGAGAGAAAAAAAGACCTGAGAGGTTCAATTCCAAAAGCAAAGTCAATAAAAAATGAGTTCTACAACCTATTTTTCTTTTAAAATATGTTTTTGATTTCATGTTAACTTCTTCTGAAAGTAGATCTCTTTCATGTCTCGTATATATGATGTTGCATATATATATGATGTTGCACTGTATTAGAATGTAATCTATATCATCACTCAGCTCTTTAAATAAAGCACTGGATATTCACTGAAAATAATTTGGATTTACTTTGAAACAATTTTCCCTATATTGCTTAAAAATTTCACAAATCGCAAACCTATATTATCGTCCAGCTCTAGTCAGCAAAATGTGACGAATGGCGTGACTATATTAATATAGTATAAACATTATCAGTAAAGCTGTTTTGAAATCATGTGCATTGTGAAAAGCACTAACAAATGTGCTTGAAAGCACTAACAAACTCAAATAAATTTGACATGACATATTTCTTAGAGAGCGCTGAGATTAGATGAAGAGCAAATGGAGCGTTTTGCTGAAGTCTCATGCTTCTTCTGTGAAAAAGAGTTCAGAAATCTCACATGCATCTCCTCTAGACTTTCAGAAAACTTCTAAAACCGTTTCTCAGATTTGCCAAGATACCAAAGTCTCAATATGAACTCAACAAACTCTCCTGAGACCAAATGATCTGAGCTCTCCACCATCCTCTTGCAGTATCTGCATCTATTTTTATTTCATCTTCAACAGAGAAACATGCTTAAATCAGAACTCATTTGTATTAAGAGACATATTAAGGAGACATTAAGTCTCCTGAGCAATGATAGAGAACCGTTGAGCAACACAACTGTCCTCGAGTAACTCGAAAGCAATCGCAGATGGCCTGTTTAGTGCTGGTTAATTACTATTGAAAATCTACAGCTTTCAACTGAATGCCATGAAAATGCATTATGGTTAATATACTTATTTATATATTTTTTGTTTGTGCGTCGGCCAGGAAGCACTGCGGGCGACGTACGGACCATTGACAGAGCAACAAAGCAGAGCAGCTCTCTTTCTCCAGAAAAACACATCCATGTCTGATGCAACTGGTAAAGAAGCCCGCGTGAGACACTGTAACATGTATTTACTGCCGTCTCCTCACACAAATGCCAACTCATCCAGCCAAGCTAAATTACCATGGTAACATCCGACTGGATGACCAACGTCGACGGGGAAACAGAGAACTACACTCTGAAACTGTGAAGAGGGAGTCGATTTCACATTTGAATATTTTCATTGCAGTCAAAACCGACAGATCTCACATCCACGTCTCTTTATGATGATCGATCATGTACAGTGGGATCCAAAAGTCAGGAAAATGCTGCTGTTTTGTATTTTTTATGTCAATGTGTCATGCAACATTTTTCATAAAAAATGAAAAAAGCTAAAGGCACATCCTAAGAAAAATGTGCTTTTCACTGCTCTCATAATGTATGATTGGAAAAAAAATATTTATGGTTGTATTGAAACCTGATGGAGCAACAGATTTTGTGTGAAAATAAATCGTAAAAGGTTATTTTATTTTTTTTATCTTACATAAACAGTATGTGGTGGCAAGGTTGGCCTTTTACCCCACAGACACACGGGGCAAAATACACACATTATTTATACAAATACTTTAAATTGTGTTTTTTAAATGTCCAAGTTAATACTTGTTCAAAACAATCACTTTAGCAAAGTTGGTTTGATTTTTGGTTTATTTTGATAAATAAAAGAATAAATTTTTGTTCAAATAATATATACTTTTATTAAAATATGTTCATTTTAAAAATACAAAAAAAAAACTATTTTAAAAAGTAAAGATTCTGAAACTCACTGAATGAGATCTCAATAATTTAGCTTTACAGTAGTAACAAGTAAATATGATATTTTATTATGATATAAATTATATCATATTTACCACATTATGGGGCACTTTTTACCCCAAATACCATATTTTTACATATTCTTCCGTTATTGAAACCTGTTGCTTAAATTACCTTGAAAAAAACTGAAAATCATTAACAAGACCTTTGTCTTAAAACAAAGAAAATAATTTTATCGACTCTCATTGGCTACATAAATCTACAACATTTTAAAAACATTAAATATTAGATCAAATTATCGCAGAATCAACTTTGCGTTGCTGCTTGTGATCGCGTCAAGAATCAGACAAATTTCCAAGTTCATCATCAAAAGCTGTTGTTAAAAGAAGTGGTGAGCTGCATTTTTGTGTCATCTAGTGGTTTAAAAGAGAATAAAGCCAAATGCGCATTTTATCCGGTGTGCCTTTAGCCCCGCTGTACCCTAATATCAACAATTAAAACACAGATTGAAACATTTGTGAACAGTCTGTATGGAGAGTCACATGACTGACTTACTCATTTGCAACTGTGCAAAATATAGAAAGCACAATAACATTTATGAATAAACAGAGCAATTCCTCTCACCATCGGCGCTCGGGCCCTAATGAGCCTAAGGCCCCGTTTACACGTACATGGTTATTTTGAAAAACTGAGACATTTCAAAACTCCGGCCAGAGTGGAGATTTTGGAAAACTTTGTTTGCACGTAAACTGATAAAAACTGTGTTTTAGTGCAGCCGACGTCACAAATTTTTTACATCTTCATTTGGTTTTGGTGATCATGGATGCATTCAGAGTAGCAGTCGCATTTATGTTGAGCAAACCCTTCCCACTGAGCAAGCGACGTCTGTGGACATACAAAACAGGTTGATATCCCGTCCGTCCGTCCAGGCCGTGATCTGAACGTCCATTGACAGCCAGAATTAGTCGATTAATGACACTGAGAAATTATGTCTAATCTGGCCATAATCTAAACGTCCACTGACAGCCTGAACTAGTTGAGAAAAGACGTTCATACTGACTATAATCTGGACGTCCGTTGACATCCAAAAACAGTCCATAAATGACGTGAATAAAGATGTCCAATCTGGCCATTATCTAAACGTCCACTGACAGCCAGAACTAGTTGAGAAAAGACGTTCATACTGACTATAATCTGGACGTCTGTTGACATCCAAAAACAGTCCATAAATGACGTGAATAAAGATGTCCAATCTGGCCATTATCTAAACGTCCACTGACAGCCAGAACTAGTTGAGAAAAGACGTTCATACTGACTATAATCTGGACGTCTGTTGACATCCAAAAACAGTCCATAAATGACGTGAATAAAGATGTCCAATCTGGCCATAATCTAAACGTCCACTGACAGCCTGAACTAGTTGAGAAAAGACGTTCATACTGACTATAATCTGGACGTCCGTTGACATCCAGAAACAGTCCATAAATGACGTGAATAAAGATGTCCAATCTGGCCATTATCTAAACGTCCACTGACAGCCAGAACTAGTTGAGAAAAGACGTTCATACTGAATATAATCTGGACGTCTGTTGACATCCAAAAACAGTCCATAAATGACGTGAATAAAGATGTCCATTCTGGCCATTATCTAAACGCCCACTGACAGCCAGAACTAGTTGAGAAAAGACGTTCATACTGACTATAATCTGGACGTCCGTTGACATCCAGAAACAGTCCATAAATGACGTGAATAAAGATGTCCAATCTGGCCATAATCTAAACGCCCACTGACAGCCAGAACTAGTTGAGAAAAGACGTTCATACTGACTATAATCTGGACGTCTGTTGACATCCAGAAACAGTCCATAAATGACGTGAATAAAGATGTCCAATCTGGCCATAATCTAAACGCCCACTGACAGCCAGAACTAGTTGAGAAAAGACGTTCACTGACTATAATCTGGACGTCCGTTGACATCCAGAAACAGTCAATAAATTACGTAAATAAAAGATGTCTAATCTGGCCATAATCTAAACGCCCACTGACAGCCAGAACTAGTTGAGAAAAGACGTTCATACTGACTATAATCTGGACGTCTGTTGACATCCAGAAACAGTCCATAAATGACGTGAATAAAGATGTCCAATCTGGCCATAATCTAAACGCCCACTGACAGCCAGAACTAGTTGAGAAAAGACGTTCATACTGATTATAATCTGGACGTCCGTTGACATCCAGAAACAGTCCATAAATGACGTGAATAAAGATGTCCAATCTGGCCATAATCTAAACGCCCACTGACAGCCAGAACTAGTTGAGAAAAGACGTTCATACTGACTATAATCTGGACGTCTGTTGACATCCAGAAACAGTCCATAAATGACGTGAATAAAGATGTCCAATCTGGCCATAATCTAAACGCCCACTGACAGCCAGAACTAGTTGAGAAAAGACGTTCATACTGATTATAATCTGGACGTCCGTTGACATCCAGAAACAGTCAATGAATTACGTAAATAAAAGATGTCTAATCTGGCCATAATCTAAACGCCCACTGACAGCCAGAACTAGTTGAGAAAAGACGTTCATACTGATTATAATCTGGACGTCCGTTGACATCCAGAAACAGTCCATAAATGACGTGAATAAAGATGTCCAATCTGGCCATAATCTAAACGTCCACTGACAGCCAGAACTAGTTCAGAACAGATGTTCATACTGCACTGTAAAACAAAATCCAAATTTTACAGTAAATAACTTCCTATTTTCATCATTGTGGTGGCGTTCATGTGTGTTCAATTAGGGACAATCCATACAAACAATCATTGCTAAAATACAGACTGTCACAGTGAGAAGATCTTTGTCCTTTATCAATGCTATACCTAACCACTGCAGTCAACACTTTGGAGTATCCATGCTGTTAAATAAAAGTCTGTAGACAAGGGTTAAGGTTAGGGTTAACCCCTTAATTTCTAACCCAGACCCGGTTTCACAGACAGGGTTTAGATATAAAGCCAGGATTAGGCCTTAAATTTGGGCATTCAATTATATCTTTTAAAAATGTACCTTAGAAAAGAAAAACATTACTGGTGTACATCTTGAGACAAAACAATGGCACTGACATATGTCAGTACAAGTTGCTTTCAGGTAATATACAGCTCAAACGTGCATTTTAGTCTGGACTACAGGTTTAAGCCTTGCCTGTGAAACCCGGGGTATTATGTTGTAACTTAATTATGCCAATGTTAGCAAAGTGTTGCGTTGGACAGAGGGATTAACCCTAAACCAACAGGTTGTGTAACAGTACCACACAGGGTGAAAAAGCATGTTGACATTTATTAGGCATTAGAGTGTTTCTAAAGGAAAGGTCAAGAATTTGTGAAAGTGGAAAAGGGTCATTAGGGGGTCACATGAAGTAACTCTAATGTCACCACCATGATACCAATCCATTAGTTTTTCACATAGGTCTACATACAGAATTATATGAATACATGTTTGCTCTGTTTAATATACTGTTTGCTCTATTAAATTGCTGTTTATCAGAACAGTGATAAATAAATGTTATCATGTTATACAAGTTACTGTAAGTTTAATCTTTCATTTTTTATCTTTCATTTTTAATCATGCACTGCAATGAAAACACATTAAACCAATTGATTAAATATAACAGCCAGCCTACAAATACAAATACAAAAGAAATAGCACGTGTATTTTTTTTCCTATTCTTTCTTTTAAAACATTTCATATTGTCCTGTAATTGCAATGTTTTCACACTATTGGCTGTCTCTACGAGTTGTTTTGAGCATGATTGGTTATTCTGACTGTCATCCAGGAATCTGGCCAATGACAACTATGCGCGCCTTTACGAGTCAAGTTTGAAAATACGTCAGTTGAAGTGAGTGGGTGTGTGTGCTGCTGCTCGGGACCTACTTCGGTTTTTGTGGCTTTTTTACATTGTTTAAAACATGGATTATTTTACATCGGACTGCTAAATGTTTATTTTGAGCGAGTTGCGGGATGTAAATGAAGAACAAACAAGGATGGACAACGGACATATTGCAATCTACGGAAGGTAACGTAAATAACTTTTTATTTTATACAAATTCTAATACATCAAAATATAGTGTATTAAATTGAGAATCTAAACGCGATTAGAGCAATATTTATATTAGTACGGTATTCCAATGTATTAGACTAATTATGTGCTGAGCTAGCATGTGTATTGTCAGCTAACTAGTTTATGATAAAAAATAAAATAAAACTCAGCATTGGAGCTTTACAATGAGTGAACTGAGAACATTCTCTTTAGACAGAGGAACTCGAACCACACTCCTTGACTCTAGAAGAATCTGCAAACTAACTTTAGGCTTTTATTATTGTTGATCGCGGGATTTAACGTTAGGTCTAACGTTATCGATCAGTCAAAATAACGAGTGATTGTATGTTTTGGAGCTGGTGAGTCAATTTTGCAAGCTTTTGCAAATGTCTCTGTTAGTAGCCTAAGTAAAAACAAATAGGCCTAGCTAATATTGCTGTGTGTGTTTCCTTCATGATCCAGGCATTTTGGGAGTAAATATTATCCAGCCACACGATCTTCAGATGGTGAGTATTGTCATAAAATACACGTGAAATAGAGGCAGACGTACACTCTGCTCAAAGGCACACTGGTTCAAACCCTCCAGACAATGTTTTATCTTCCATCTTCTTGTGTTTACAGGCCTAGCTGACCCAAAAATAAATGTCTAACTTACTTTTGTGAAACACAAGAATGTTGGGAATAAAACAACTGTATGTTCCATTGCATGAGAAAAACAAAAACAAAGGCATTTCTCAAGATATCTTAATTATTGTTCTACATAAGAAACTCATACATTTTCAACATGAGGGTGAGTAGGTTAAATAATGACAGAACTCTTCTTTTTTTTTGGATGAGCTATTCTTTTAAGGACATTTGCTAAATTAACCATGGTTTTTATTATAGTAAAGGTGTAGAAACCATGTTTTTTATGGTGGATTGATTACAATAATTTATTACCATTTGGTTAGTGTCGCAAAACATTGTTAATTTTAGTAAGGGTTCTCCAGATTTATATAACACTTAAGGAACACATTCAAAATGGTCCTATGTCACTCAGATCAATAATCTATTAACACACTTTTTAACTTTTTTTTTTTTAGATCAAGCATTGGAAAAATGTTTACGGAGCAGAACAGGCACCAACAGAGAAACAAGTCCATCACTATAGTAAGTATCCACTGCAGTATCTAAAACCGTAGTCAATTTTAAAGGCACAGTGCACTCCAAAATAAAAAAAATCTATTTTTTTCCCCATGCCATTCCAGATGTATATGACTGACTTTCCACAAAGATTTATTAAAAAATTATCCTTTATTGTAAGCCAATATAATGCAAGTGCATGCACCAGAAACTTCATACAGTACAGCCTGCTGTGTTGTTCACACAAGATGTTTTCTGCATTTATCATGTGAGCTTTACAATGCTCTTGGACTTTTTGACCTTCAGCATTTTGGTGTCTATTCACTTGCAGTATTTGACACACGAACACAAGAGATGGATAATTTTTCTAAAAGTCTAGTTTAATTTTTCTAAAATGTGTCCATCTGAAGTTAGAAAATCACATACCTTTTCGGACGGCATAAGGTAGAGAAAATAAAGGGGGTATCAGTTTACTCTCCTTTAGCTACTATTTATAAACCTTACATGTGATTTCATGAATTTACAATTAAAGGGGTGTTCCAAGCAAACAGCTGTGTGTTTATATTAGGAGTGTACGATTCAGAAAATGTCACGATTCCGATTTTTAGGCTCACGATTCGATTCAATAGCGATTTTCGATGCAAAAACGATTCACAGTATGTAAATGTAGTTACTTTTCCTATGTAGGTATTAGGGATGTGCATCTCCATAACTGAGGCCGATGCGATATGCATCTCGATGCATAGCCAACGATACGATACATTAAAGATAGGCTACATATAAGCAGCTACCGATGCAATGCAATGCGATTCACTATTATTACGATGCGGTGCGATTCGATTTCAATTCAACGCGATGCGATTCAATGTAATACGATGCAATGGAGAAAAATATGATGCTATGCAATTCAATATGGTATAGATAGTTATAGACTTTTATTTATTTTGTTCAAACATAGAGCAAATCATAAAGTAGCTTTAAGTGCCATCTGACTTTTAACGCATGGCTCTTTCACATACAAAAGATTTGGTTTTCACAAAAAAAAAAACATCGCGTTGCGACGTTCGTCTGTTATAGGACAACTTAGTTTGAATAAATTTTATTTTGAATTTGAATTTGCTCTACGTTTATTTAAAATTAACAGCCAGACAACTAGCAGTGACTGAGCTTTCCATTAAATGAATCACACACAGTAAACAAATCCTTAACAAAAAAAAAACAACAGGCCTATTCTGGTGGGTGCGGTGATGCAGTGGTGACGCATTCATGTAACATGTAAGGGAGGCGCTGCCAATAAGCACCTAAAATCTGTCACAAAGAACCAGCAAAAGTAATGATTATGAATATGTAAAATATAGCAATGAGATATTTTAATTATTAATAAACAAGTGTTTTCTTTGCCAGTGTCGGCTGCAAAGATGAAGTTGACGATGCTGACTCGCGATCTTCGCAGTAGTCAACGCGCCAGAGAGAAATGCACAATTCATACGGATTATCTGCTTATTACATAAGCAGAGAGCAGTCTGTAGTCTTGTTTTCTTACGTTTTGAATTGTTCTGTTTAAAAGTAGACATGTCTGTGAGGCAAGGAGGCTACCTTATACGCTGAGTTTCGGTTCATTTATGAGACGAGCTCCAGTTCACGCGCCAGCGCCTCCGTGTTTATCGTCTGTTATATTTAAGATATTTTAATAACACGGTTTTGGCGGTAATAGAGTTCTAATGACGGTGTTCAACTATAACCGTCGGTCTCACGGTTATATAATAACGGTCACACCCCTAGTTTTAACAAACAATAATAAAAATAAAAAAACCTTTCACAAACATATATTTATTTACATTTGAATACAGTTATTAAAGACCTATGTTAGGGGTGTAACGGTTCACAAAATTCACAGGTCGGTTCAATACGATACACTTGTGTCACGGTTCGGTACGTTTTTGATACAGCAAAAAGAAAGAAAAGCCAGAGAAATTTCCTTGATTTAATTTTTTTAATTAAAACTAACATCATAAAGTATGTGTGTGTGGAATGCTTTATATCAGGCTTGATGTAATTTTACTTGATTTGTGATTTAATAACTATCTTATTTTATTGATTCGAGTACTCAAATTTTCTATGCATCTCTGCTGCAAGCTAAACCACAACAGTGGCGTTTGCATTTATTTATTTTACATGTTTATTTTTTTGCTTTGATTGTAGCTGCTGTCATGAAATGGGACCCAGCTGCAACAGAGGCCCAAATAAAGTCTGCAGCCGATCATCTGAAACATGCCCCCGGGAGAGTCAGGGCGTGCTGCTATAAATGAAGCTTGTGAAGCTTATAGCAGCCACATTTTGTTAATTGATATGTTATACTGTTTTAACAACATTTTATAGATTGTTTAAAGGGAAATTGTGTTCATTTATACCTTTACTGTTCTGGCTTTTAAGTTTTATTGTGTTTATTTATACTTTAATGTTCTGGCTGTTAAGTTTTGGTCCAGCAGAAAAAAATAGTAATAAAATATTTATTTTGAGATTTAAATAGTTGATTTCTTGGAGTGATCAGTTTGGTTTACAGGCAAATGGTAAGCAGTTTATTACAATTATATTGATAAGATATACAAATGCAAGACTTGTATATACACTACACAGTTGCCGTATTCAATTGAGTATTCAATATTATTAATGTTCTTTAAAATCTTATTTAGGTCTGTGTGTCTGCAGTTTCATGACACGACAACTATTAACAATGAGTAACTGGGTTTTTCTCAGTGAGAACTAACTCACTGCCACTGTTTTGTACAACTTTTATTCTGGCTGCCTTTAGATGTCTAACAATTACGTCTGTAGCACGTCTTTAATTTACGTCTAAACAATGTCCTGAAAATACGTATAAAAAACTTTCATTCTGGCTCCTGTGAGGATGTCTTCTGGATGTCTAACAATTACGTCTGTAGCACGTCTTTAATTTACGTCTATACAATGTCCAGAAAAGACGTATAAAAAACTTTCATTCTGGCTCCTGTGAGGACGTCTTCTGGATGTCTAACAATTACGTCTGTAGCATGTCTTTAATTTACGTCTATACAATGTCCAGAAAAGACGTATAAAAAACTTTCATTCTGGCTCCTGTAAGGACGTCTTCTGGATGTCTAACAATTACGTCTGTAGCACGTCTTTAATTTACGTCTATACAATGTCCAGAAAAGACGTATAAAAAAATTTCATTCTGGCTCCTGTGAGGACGTCTTCTGGATGTCTAACAATTACGTCTGTAGCACGTCTTTAATTTACGTCTACACAATGTCCAGAAAAGACGTATAAAAAACTTTCATTCTGGCTCCTGTGAGGACGTCTTCTGGATGTCTAACAATTACGTCTGTAGCACGTCTTTAATTTACGTCTATACAATGTCCAGAAAAGACGTATAAAAAAACTTTCATTCTGGCTCCTGTGAGGACGTCTTCTGGATGTCTAACAATTACGTCTGTAGCACGTCTTTAATTTACGTCTATACAATGTCCAGAAAAGACGTATAAAAAACTTTCATTCTGGCTCCTGTGAGGACGTCTTCTGGATGTCTAACAATTACGTCTTTTAGACGTGTTCTAGACGACTTTTTGCTCGCTGGGTTTTCCTCTGTTTGCATTTGCAGATACAGCTGATCTATCATGTCGAGGATTTTGGGGATTCTGATAACGTGGCTAACGTGGGCTTGAGCTTCTCGTTACACTGACACCTACAGGTCTGGCATGCTCTTGATGTCTTGATGTCATGTCACACTTGATGTCATATCTGTGGCGAATATCTGTCATATTGAATATATGTCATATCTGTGGCGAATATCTGTCATATCTGTGGCGAATATCTGTCATATTGAATATATGTCATATCTGTGGCGAATATCTGTCATATCTGTGGCGAATATCGGTCATATCTGTGGCGAATATCTGTCATATATATGGCGAATATCTGTCATATCTGTGTCATATCTGTGGCAAATATCTGTCATATCTGTGGCGAATATCTGAGGCGAATATCTGTCATATCTGTGGCGAATATCTGTCATATATATGGCGAATATCTGTCATATCTGTGTCATATCTGTGGCAAATATCTGTCATATCTGTGGCGAATATCTGAGGCGAATATCTGTGGCGAATATCTGTCATATCTGTGGCGAACATCGGTCATATCTGTGGCGAATATCTGTCATATATGTGGCGAACATCGGTCATATCTGTGTCATATCTGTGGCGAATATCGTCATATCTGTGGCAAATATCTGTGGCGAATATCTGTGGCGAATATCTGTCATATCTGAGGCGATTATCGGTCATATCTGAGGCGAATATCGGTCATATCTGTGTCATATCTGTGGCGAATATCTGTCATATCTGAGGCGAATATCGGTCATATCTGTGGCGAATATCTGTCATATCTGAGGCGAATATCGGTCATATCTGTGTCATATCTGAGGCGAATATCTGTCATATCTGAGGCGAATATCGGTCATATCTGTGTCATATCTGTGGCGAATATCTGTCATATCTGTGGTGAATATCTGTCATATCTGAGGCGAATATCTGTGGCGAATATCTGTCATATCTGTGGCGAATATCTGTCATATCTGTGGCGAATATCTGTCATATCTGTGGCGAATATCTGTGGTGAATATCTTTCATATCTGTGGTGAATATCTGTCATATCTGTGGCGAATATCTGTCATATCTGTGGCGAACATCGGTCATATCTGTGGCGAATATCTGTCATATATGTGGCGAACATCGGTCATATCTGTGTCATATCTGTGGCGAATATCGGTCATATCTGTGGCAAATATCTGTGGCGAATATCTGTCATATCTGAGGCGATTATCGGTCATATCTGAGGCGAATATCGGTCATATCTGTGTCATATCTGTGGCGAATATCTGTCATATCTGAGGCGAATATCGGTCATATCTGTGGCGAATATCTGTCATATCTGAGGCGAATATCGGTCATATCTGTGTCATATCTGAGGCGAATATCTGTCATATCTGAGGCGAATATCGGTCATATCTGTGTCATATCTGTGGCGAATATCTGTCATATCTGTGGCGAATATCTGTCATATCTGAGGCGAATATCTGTGGCGAATATCTGTCATATCTGTGGCGAATATCTGTCATATCTGTGGCGAATATCTGTCATATCTGTGGCGAATATCTGTGGTGAATATCTTTCATATCTGTGGCGAATATCTGTCATATCTGTGGCGAATATCTGTCATATCTGTGGCGAATATCTGTCATATCTGTGTCATATCTGAGGCGAATATCTGTCATATCTGTGGCGAATATCTGTGGTGAATATCTGTCATATCTGTGGCGAATATCTGTCATATCTGTGGCGAATATCTGTCATATCTGAGGCGAATATCTGTCATATCTGTGTCATATCTGAGGCGAATATCTGTCATATCTGAGGCGAATATCGGTCATATCTGTGTCATATCTGTGGCGAATATCTGTCATATCTGAGGCGAATATCTGTGGCGAATATCTGTCATATCTGTGGCGAATATCTGTCATATCTGTGGCGAATATCTGTCATATCTGTGGCGAATATCTGTGGTGAATATCTGTCATATCTGTGGCGAATATCTGTCATATATCTGTGGCGAATATCTGTCATATCTGTGGTGAATATCTGTCATATCTGTGGCGAATATCTGTCATATCTGTGGCGAATATCTGTCATATCTGTGGTGAATATCTGTCATATCTGTGGCGAATATCTGTCATATCTGTGGCGAATATCTGTGCTGAATATCTGTCATATCTGTGTCAAATATCTGTCATATCTGTGGCGAATATCTGTCATATCTGTGGCGAATATCTGTCAAATCTGTGGCGAATATCTGTGGTGAATATCTGTCATATCTGTGGCGAATATCTGTCATATCTGTGGCGAATATCTGTCATATCTGTGGTGAATATCTGTGTCAAATATCTGTCATATCTGTGGCGAATATCTGTGGCGAGTATCTGTCATATCTGTGGCGAATATCTGTCATATCTGTGGCGAATATCTGTGGTGAATATCTGTCATATATGTGGCGAATATCTGTCATATCTGTGGTGAATATCTGTGTCAAATATCTGTCATATCTGTGGCGAATATCTGTCATATCTGTGGCGAATATCTGTCAAATCTGTGGCGAATATCTGTGGTGAATATCTGTCATATCTGTGGCGAATATCTGTCATATCTGTGGCGAATATCTGTCATATCTGTGGCGAATATCTGTGGTGAATATCTGTGTCAAATATCTGTCATATCTGTGGCGAATATCTGTCATATCTGTGGCGAATATCTGTCATATCTGTGGCGAATATCTGTCAAATCTGTGGCGAATATCTGTGGCGAATATCTGTCATATCTGTGGCGAATATCTGTCATATCTGTCATATCTGTGGCGAATATCTGTCATATCTGTCATATCTGTGGCGAATATCTGTCATATCTGTGGCGAATATCTGTCATTTTGTGGCGAATATCTGTCATATCTGTGTCGAATATCTGTCATATCTGTGGCGAATATCGGTCATATCTGAGGCGAATATCGGTCATATTTGTGTCATATCTGTGGTGAATATCTGTCATATCTATCTGTCATATCTGCTACCGGGAGCCATTCTTACACGTTTATTTCTTTACCATTTTAGGAGAAGTAAATTTATTATGTGTCTTCAACAATCAGATGCATTTACACTAGTCCAGTTTCATTCGGTATGCGTGTCCAACTACCTCATGAAGTGATCGGAGTTAAATCCATCTTGAAAGCGTTTCAGAGGGATTTACACCTGGTCTTTTCACGATCAGATAGATATCCACTCAGACCAGGAGTGCCATAAGCTCAACATTTCCTACATTACAAGCTAGCAGCACGTCTCACAGAGGTCTTAACAGATTTTACCCAACGCTTCTACCGCTACATGCTAAACATGAATAATTAAACATGCACAATGATTTCTGGGCTCTGTTGCATGCCAGAATCATTTTATCTGGTCCATATTCGAATAAAGACTTGTTCTCAGGGGTACAGTTTTAAATAACAGTAATACAGCCTGACAGAGTAATGACAGTGATTATTGAATTATTGTTGTGGTGCTCCAAAAAACGCACTTGAAAAAAGCCACTTGACCTGCATGTAATCACTGTCACCTGAAAAAAACACACACAGCTTTTCATTTTATTCCACTGCTGTTTGCATGCAAACTCGTGTTCATTCTAATAATACGCTCTTTATTTCAAAAGTATAAAGCCTTGTGGATAACAGACTGAGGATGAACTGAATGAAAAGTGAGGTTTGAAACAAAGCAAATTCTCTGTTCAAATCAACATTCCTGTGTTAATATGTGTGCAAAACATCATAACTTGCTCTGCATATAAAGCTACTTTCCATGTCCGCTGATGTCACTACGGCCACAATGTGTTATTGGATGATGTCAATAAATGGTCAAATAGAAAATCAGTCATTATTTTAGCAAAACATTAAGGTCTCACTACCTTCTAATATGGAACTCGCACTTTTCATGATCCAAATCCAATCAATTCCCAATGTTTAAAATCAAATCCAGACATAGTTTTCTCATAAAATATCTTGTTTCACTCTGAATTAAAGAAGTACACAAAATACACACCTCTGACGTTGCTCTTGTTCAGGCGAAAAAAATAAAGAAATATGAAAAAGCAAAAGATCTTAAATAAGAGACAAATTAATAATGTTTCAAATGAACGTCCATTTATTGTGTTTTTGTTTTTAAGAAGAGCAAATGCAGCCGGAAATTGTTTATGTAAATCCATATGAAAGTCAGTTAGATTCATGTTTAATTCAATGTGTTGCTTTACGTTTCTTTGAAAATATTTGCAAGCAAAACAAAATCTCAATGTGATATAAATTTGTATATTTTTTCAGAATCATAAAACTTTGCTTATTTAAACAGATCCCAGATTTCTCAAACATTTTCGGACCCCCTCCTTTCTATGTTTCTTTCAAGGAAGCCAAAAAGTCCCTACAATAGAAATACTGTATGTTTTGCTGAACACTGGATGCAAAAGCCATGTTGACTATAGGGTACAGATATATAAAGATTCAATTAAGTTTTTAATATGTTTAACTTTACAATAAGATGAAGCTGTTTTCAGTGCTAAATGTAAAGCAAACTATTCAGCTCTGCTGTGAAACGTCCCCACATCGCCCACTCTGCTTTACAACCACAGTGAGAAAGCAGCCGTTGTTTCACGGGGACTGGGTGAAAAGCCCACACAGTCGAGAAGGCAGCGAGTCCGGAAACACGGGGGGTCGCGTTCCTTTGGCATAAACCGGATCTCGAAGCAGGTGTGGGGCCGTAACACAGCAGATAATTTAAGCAAAGGTCTGCGGCAGAGGCACCTAAAGCAGGTGCAAAACTGCAGATCTCCAATGCCAGACCAGATCAATTAAACGGGCCTGATGGTCCTCCCTTCCAGGAGTCATAAAACCGCTCTCATTTGTAACCCATATCTGTCATCTCTACCGCCCCTCAGGCAACATACATCAACGTCCCCCCCCCTCGCCGTCCCGCTGCGCTAAGGTTTATACTCAGACTCAGTAAAAGGTAATCAATGTTGTCCGTGGCACGTTGCTTCTTCCACACGATCTATCATAGAGGGCCGCGTGTCCGAGCCTTTAGTCTGAGGACCCGAAGGCGACACTGCCAGTCACGAGACATGAATCAAGACGAATCTATAACATACTCGTTTATGTGAGTTTGCAGCATGTATGTGCTTGTATGGAAAATATGCGGACAGGAGCGCTACTGACAGGCCTCTGCAGTCGCATTATATCGCATATCAACATAACTGTCAATAGCACTCAGCAAATGCATGGGAATGCAATGACACTCAAAAATACTGCCACGTCAATCTGTTTATAATTGCATGGCAGCATTAAAAATTAATGTGATAATTACATGCAAGCTGGAATGCACTGACGCAACACAGGTTTCATTAGCGGCGGATAATCCGAGGGTGCAACTCTTAAGGCATCTCTGGACATACATCACTCGCCTAATTGGATAATCTAAATCACTGATTGGATATCGAGTTCCAATGCGGGCTCCAAGGGGCCCGATGGGGAGCTGGGTAAATGACAACAATCAGTGAGAACAGAGCCGAGGCGCTTGAGGATTAAACTGAGATCATGTCGACACACAACAAGGGGCAAACAGCCATCGGTTCATGAACGAGAGACGAAACTCTGTCAACACACAACCAAACTGAGTTTTTCCCACACACGTAGAAGACATGAAGGCATGTGCTCGCTCAGGAGACAAGCCTTTAGAGATGTCAACGTATCGATGTGGATAAGTACCACGCGGTCAAAGATACCTTGCTCTTACTGGAAACTACAAGATAAAGCAAACGTGTAAACGTGCAGTAGGGAATGCGGTTTGAGGCAATACAAATGCATAGAAAATCAATCATCGGTGCAGAGATAGAATGCAACTAATAGTGCCATTTCTTTACTTGATAAAAGAAAAAAGATCATTCATTTTGCAAGCACACATCAAAACTAAGACATCTACTGAATAAAGACTGCATGATGCACTTATGATGTGGCTAACCACTAAAGAGTCACTATGGCAAAATTAACATAATTCACTGTTGTATGCATTAATTAGTCTATGCATTAAAGCATATCATCTGCATGCATGCATTATCCAATTCAAAAATAAGAAAAGTTAATTACTGACTAAAAATAAAAAGAGAGGAGGTTTCTCATTGTGATATTCATTAAACACTCAAATATCTACATAACAAACAAAGCATGACGTAATTCAGATAATCAAAGGTCATGCTACATGAAAATACTGTTTTGACCATAATCATAGAGCCAAAATGTAATTTAGGGGAGTTTCTAAACATTAGAGATGCTCTCTCATCCTCGACACTGTCAATGTCCACATACAGCAATCGCATATGAGACCATCACTTGACTATTAAATGGCATTATTTTAATGAGAAATGTCGAGAGTGCATTACAGCGTTGAAAAACACAAGCCAATAAGATATGCACTAGTAAGTACAAAGAAATACAGAAATGTCACATTTAAGAATATGCACATCATGGTTAATATTGCAAAGTTGAGAATTGTAGCCCCAAAATGTTATTGACAACACTCTAAATGATCTACTGAAACAATAAATCACACCAAAAATCAATCATTTCCAGTCTGATTGAGCAGATTTAGATTCTGATCAATAGGTGATCACTCCAGTAACACAGTAAGGAGCCAAGCCTCTGCAGAGAGAGAAGTTCAGTTGATATTTCTACAACACACTGCTCAATTGTCAAAACTGACCTGATATTAAATTATGAGTTACAGTGGTGGAAAAAGCATGGTCACCTTTAAAATATCCATCGATCGATGCAAAAGAAACAAAGAAACTCATGCATTTCATATACAAAGAGTGAATACAGGTAAAAATGGGACAAGCTTAATTATTTGCATCATTATGTCAAAAGGCTATTCTTCTTTTACTAAAAATTATAATTTGTACAAAAAAAGTATCCAGCCTGTATTCACTCTATATTGCATTTGTATATACAGTAGCCTATGTATAGCCTATATGTTGGAAAATACCGCCAAATTGACAAATGGACAACTAGACAGCGTGTTCTGGAATATTTTGAATGATCTGCCAAACTAATCCAATGAATCGCTGCCATTAACAATAATTTCGATCTATATCAGCAGATTTTGATAATGAACAACAGATGATCATCTCAGTGGGTGTCTAAAGAATATATAGGCAACTCTTTTCAACTTTTCATTCAGGCAAATACACATATCGATAATACCGGAAACAAAAGACGCATTAAAGATAAAACGGCTTATTGATTCCGACACAAACTACCGGCAACAAGTTGCGCGTAACCCTTCTATATATGCCATGATCTGCCTCATAGACACATCTCCAGCCGTATTATACATCTCAGTAGATGTTCTGCATAAGAATCCGAGAGTTGGACACATACAGTGGCTATAAGTCTCTGTAAAAGCATAAGTTTATGGAGAGGAGCTTTACCTGAAGCGCAGTCACAATGAAGCCTCGACTGTGGATTTTACGCACTGTGTTCCGGGTATTTCGAGCGGCTCCTGTATAACGGTACGATCCTCAATGCGGCGCGGTGTGAGCGCTGGGGACAGACGCGATGCGTTGCGATGCGATGCGATGCTCGCTCTCCTCTCCGCCGGCGCGCGTGATGAGAGTCTTTTCTGTCTCCAGCGCGCGCGTCTGACAGCAGCGCGCAGCCTCGTGCGGTGATCAGCAGAACTGACTGAATAAGAGCAGGACTCACAGAGAGTTCACACACTGCTGTTTGCACACTTCTGTTACACCCTCTGTGCATGCGTTATGGCAGAAATGTTTCATTTACCTTTCTTGCATAAAGTGCATGGACCTCATTCCTTTTTTATTGCATATACCTTCTTTTATGTTCTTCTCTGTTTATGATGCTGTCAAGATGTTTATATTGCATCTTCTTGTACATTAGTACAGTAAGTGCTCCTGTAAATCAGGGAAAAAAAATCAATAAAGCTCTACTTGATTCTGGAAACTATGCAGTTTGTTCTGATGTTACAATAACAAAACACATACAAAATGTTAAAAACAGAGGAACAGCGGTATGAAAACATTAGTCTAATGACACACAACCGATTATAGCACTAAGCGGTGGCGCCAAATGCAACAGCGCAAGTACATTTAATTGGGAAAAGCATTTAAAAGTCATAAATGGACATATTCAATTGCTCACTGAACTTTTGACCAGTAGGTGGTGATGTCACTAAATTGATACTGGATTATTGTTAGGGAATTGTGACACATGATGAATTCAGATTATACTAGCATACTCTTTTTGCAATAGAAGGATATTTTTTAAGTAGTAGGAGTAGACTAATATGCTAGTATGCGGTTCCGGATTCAACATAGCTCATCAACATACAAAGTATTGTGTCAATACAAGCATTGCAAAGACGCAATTACATCATGGAATTATGGATGTGTAACATGTAAATGGTCTGGAATATTAAAATGATTTCCACAGCCTTTGGCCATGATGGTCTGAAGATGATCTGACACAAATTTGTTGCATATTCGATGAACGCTGCAGGAGGAGATCACTAAATTACATATGCAACATAATTCAATAATGGTGGACAATGGACATGACCAATACTGGATAGATGGGTGTTACTTTTAAAATGAAAATTAAAGAGAATGTTGTGTCTGGGGTGATGTTTATATTAATTTTCCATATGAACCATCAAAAAATGGGGAATCATATCCACTAACAAACGCATTTCACCTGGTTGAGTTGATGGTTCTCCACCTCTGTATGCACTGTGGACAGCAGGAAAAAAGCCTGTTCTATTGCACTTTATTATTGCATTTCATAAAGCATGTACCGCCATAAACAGTAGCTACAAGAAGCAGTTTGTTGATTCAAAGGTGCTGCAAAGAAGCAGTGATGAAGATCTGTATTTGTCCGACTGTACATAAGAGACAGTGGATGGGGAAAGATATCACTGACGCCACAGCAGATTTCCTTTTTCCCCAGACACCAGACACACGGCACAACAAGACCAGCAGATAGTGGCATCATTTACCGTGTGTCGGGGGTTAAGTACCAAGCTGAGGAGGTCTTGATCAATATCTCACCTAGCGGTGAACCCGCAGAGACAAGCACTGAGTGAACGCTGAAATTCTGTCTGTACGTCACAGAAACACCAACAACACCCTCCAGATTTCATCCGGCACAATCTTCCTCTGTCTCCAATGCTTGCTCTTACAAATGCGACAGAGCAATGAAGGCTTTGTGCTTCTGATACAGCAAATCCTTCCAGTTCACCCAACATTAAAAAGTCATGATCGAGAACCAATAATGTTTTACGTCAAATTCAAACCTTCCAATTACAGCCGATTTTAAGCAAATAACTTAAATGTCTGTCTATTCCTTGAGAGCAATACAGCTTGAGAGTAATTTTTAATTTTAAAATATGTGGTCACTATATTTTAACACGTAAGAAGGGCTGTCATTCAAAATGTTCTCCTTTTGTGGTTTGCAAGGGGGAAATAACAGCCTACAGGCTTGGAACAAGATGAAGGTGCGTATATAATGGCACAATTTTCATTTTTATGTGAGCTGCAGCATTAATAAATCAGCAACATTGTTCAAAATGTATTTGTTACTCTAGACCTCATGGTTATGTGATACAGCACTTGTGACAACTAGCCCCGGTCTCCCTTAAAAGCCCTCTGTATCTGGAGAATCGAATTCTAATATAATGTAAAACTCTTTTAACCACAGATTGGTGGTGCTAGAGCATCTTTCTCGCTCTCTCTCATTCACATCCTCCATCTCTGAACGCTACAAGTAAGTTACAGCCCTGTTTTACCCATAACATACCTTGACTTACGGATGCGGTTCATCCATCATTGTCTCGCATGAATTTGCTTGTCATATTTCATCCCTCCCTCTCTCTGAAGCCTTAAATATCTTGTCTTGGCAAAAGCTGACTATAGAAATAGCTTCTACATATTACACGTATATATTTTTGTTTGCAGGATGTTCTAGGCGTGGAGTCCGTAATCTTTCAAACCTGAGGAAAACAAACACGTTCATCATGCGGTCAATGAACAGAACATCGCAAAAGGCCAAAAAAATGCTTTAGAAATGACTCGTCTAATTCTGTTTGTACTTTAGATTTACTCCAGCAGAAAAATGTGCATGTATGTAACAGTGTCGGGGAATGACTCACTAAAACAGCGATGCTCCTAAATGACAATTTACTAGCTAACTGAATATATATCTTACTATATAACTAAATATATTTCAGTAAAACTTATTAAATAAAGCTAAAAAAAAATAGAACGTCAAAGTTTAAAGTTGAAGTAAACTTGCCAATTTAAATAAATTTAAACTATACTTTGAAATATTTTAAACATATTTTAAAAACAACATATCAAATTTACTAAAAACTAAACATAAAATGAAAACTGAAAATATAAAAATAAAAGCTAATCCAAAATATTAATAAAAACTATAAATGTTTACAAATAATACTAAAATAACATTGATTTTTGCAGTGAGCATTGGTGCTATTTTGGTGCATATATATATATATATATATATATATATATATATATATATATATATTAGGGCTGTCAAATGATTAATCACGATTAATCGCATCCAAAATAAAAGTTTGTGTTTGCATAATAAATGTGTTTGTACTGTGTAAAATTATTTTGTATATATAACACACACGTGCATTTATATATTTAAGAAAAATGTGTTATTTATATATAAAATATTTATATTTATATATAAAATATTTATATTTATATATAATATAAATTATATATAAATCTATATATAGTATAGTATCTTAAATATATACAAGCATGTGTATGTATTTATATATAAAATAATTATGCACAGTACACACACATTTATTATGTAAACACAAACTTTTATTTTGGATGCGATTAATCGTGATTAATCATTTGACAGCCCTAATATATATATATATATATATATATATATATATATATATATATATATATATATATAAGTATTATATTCATTAGTAAAATGTGGTCACCCTGATTATGGGCCAGATATATTAAAGGTGCCCTAGAATGTTTTTTTTAATTATTTTATAATGTTTCCTGGGTTGCCCTTATAATGTTAGTATGTTTTTTAGATCAAAAATAGTCATAATTTAGAAATAAAAGGCATTTTTCCTAGCCTGATTTTAGTCTCTGATTTGAACACTCTGTTTGAAGGGGCGTGTCTGCTGTGAGAACCGGCCACTGCTGTGATTGGCTGACATGCTTGCATATGAAATATGACATGTGAAACTCTCTCGAATACTTTTATTACAGCTGTTATATACGTTTTAACTATTACAGCTATCGAGATTAACGAATCGTGAGATGTTTTTAAAGTATTTAAATCTATTTCCATCACATAAAATGTTGCTGTGATGAGCATTGAGCAAGCAGATGACAGTCTGTTGATCGCGAGACAACGCAGTTTCTCTCTCTAATGCTTTCACCAATGCAAACGATGACATAGCCTACTTCTATGAGAGCTTCGTTGTGCAGTGTAACAGCGTCATTGATTTCATAACGAGTTTGGCAAGAGAGATAAACTCGCGCTGTGTGGATTGTTCTTTGACCGCTTTCTGTATACTTTTTTCACTGAGAATTAGCCTATTTAACGTTAGTTATGTATGCTCGTTACTTGGAGTTTGCTATTACTGTACTAGGATCTTGCGCTGGATCTAACACAGTGTAAATTATCTTTAATAAAATCACTACTTACCGGTTGCGGGAATATAGTTGGAATTACCCCCTTCTTCAGTTTGAGACGCTGAGAGAAGCTTGATATTGTCGCAGGTTCGAAAATAAGTCCGTGGTGAAATGGGCAGAGCAAACTAACAACTTCGAATTAAACTGTTGCGGTATCCGATTAATATAAACATCAACCACGCGTCCACGCCTGTTGACATTTCTTTTCTGTGGGAAGGGTATGAAAATACCTCACATCCCCTGCACAGCCTGGAACATAGCATTTATTCCATGATCTGCCATTTTCTCTCTGATCCTCGCTTGTTCCGATGATGACTCGGCTGTGCAGTGCTTGTCATTGAGGGCTGGGATATGCAAATCTTTGGAGGCGTGATCCCCGACTGTTGCGTCACAGTCGGTGTTATATGGAGATTCGCCTGTTTTTCAGGGGTGTTTTTTAAAAACGAGATTTAAATAAGAAGGAGAAAACAATGGTGTTTGAAACTCACTGTATGTCATGTCCATGTACTGAACTCTTGTTATTTAACTATGCCAACATAAATTCAATTTCACATTATAGGGCACCTTTAAAGATTAAACAGTAAATACATTTATAAAAATGATTGTTCCCTTATTGAGCTTCATAGATATCTACAGTAACTGCTTTTAAAGAGTAACTTGACTGCAGTTTAACTACTTTAAATTACAAGCTTTGTAAAGAGTTTCAAAGTAGCTTCCCCAACAATGCTATACCTAATGCAAAACCAGCTTCTGTGACAGACAATGAATTTACATTCCCTTTCTAAGAGAAACTGAAAAGGAGGAGAGAAAAAATGTCTCTTCAGAGTGCAGCTTTGCCTTTTCAAAGTCTGAACAAAAGGAGAGAGAAATATGGAAAATCCCTCGACATCTTGCAGAGACGGTGTAACTCACTGACGTGCGGTCAGCAGTGACATGAAGCGACAGGTCTGGACTGAAATAAAGTGATCGTGGTGATCTGGGTCTGATGGCGATAAAAGTGACTGAGGTTCAATCAACCAGACACATCAGAGATCCAGCCAACGCAGAGAAACCAATACCGTTTCAAATTTTAAAATACCAAAATTATTAATAAGTGTAAAACCACCCACCTGCCCAAAAAACTGAACGTTTTTGTGTTTCATTTCTAGCAATTCTCTGGCATCTCTCTCCACTGACACTGGGAAAACACACGTCATCGCAGGACGTTCATATAAACAGACCTGTAAGATTGCACATTAAAAAACATTAACAATTAATAATCAACCTCAATGGGGAAAAAAAACATATAATTCACCTGAAATTAACGCTAGCAGTAAAAAACAACGTTTTTTGATTCATTTCAATTATGTGAATTTAGTTTCAAATTTGACTTCAATTATGATTAAATGGTTATAGATGATCCATAAATAAAGACTAATTCTGAAGTGGTTCCTTGCACAATACTATATCACGAGCTTAAAACAATTTTAGCATATAGTGCATGATTTGTAAAAGAATACATTTTGATGTTGGCATCACTTAACCAGCTCCACATGTGAGCTTTTCTGGCGTAGTAAACTGGCTCAGTAGTCCAGCTGATACAGCATTGCTCTTGTGATGTGAAGCGCTCGAGTCACCATAAAAGAGCTCAAAGACTTTTAATTGTTTAACACACTAAAATAGTGTATTTAATCCATAGACTGTAAAAAAAATATGGACAAAGCGTCTGTGACGTCACCTATAGACTTTCTGAAGAACGGTTTTGAGGCCGTTTATGGGGGGTATGGGTGGCGCCATCTTGGAAAATCTATCAATATTTCAATACAAATGTTCAGGAAGGATCCAGAGGTGGTGTGATGTGTGTGTCAGATCATGGCCGAGACGTCACATTTCAGGAATTCCACTCGGCGCAGCCCGTTATCAGCTGTCAATCAAGCTGTCAATCAAAGTTAACCAAGCTCTTATGTCATACATTTTAAATCTAAATACGATCTAAACTAACGAGTTAGAAAAAAATTCACCCCCCTCGTTGTCAGGCACTCGGAGCCTATCGAAAAATACAATAAAAGTCCATGGGACCAACCTGTAAAAACATGAATTCATGCTGTGAAAACGGACATTTTAACATGGGGGTCTATGGACATCTGCTCCCTTTGGGACCGGCCCCTAGAGGAGTTTAGATGGATTGCAGTTTATCCCACTTCCGGGTAGGCTTCATTTCTCAGATTAGAATGTTGCCGCTTGGTTTAATCTCACATTTGCTTTGATTAACACTATCGGTCTGGTTTATTGTCGGCTTTAGTGTCGTTAATATTTTCAATAGCGATCGGACATTTCTGAACTACTGTGATGCAACATAATAAACATTGACAGATTCCCAGTCATTTGTTTTGGATAAAACTAAATGCATTTTTTTTTTTTTTTTCACTTACTGGACAATTCACTTTGAAAGAGTTGAGAAATGTGCAATATGCAATGAAATATAAGATATTAGTACTGTGGTGATATTACTGTTTGCCGCCTGACATAGAAAGTTCACACATGTGCAATATTGATGCTAACTAATGTGCAAATATTTCATTTTAACCCAGAAATACGAAACACCTTATAGCAGAAAGATTCTCGATGGCTGTATTTACTCTGTCTGTCCTGTCATAGATTCATTGAAGCAAGGATTGTGCAAACTTCAGAGATATTGCACACATCAGACTGTGTAAGTCCCTGAAAATTGGTGCATCTCCTCAAAGTTGACATTTTCCAGTTCATTATTACAGAACGCATCATAATTAGTTCATTATTAACTAGAGAACTGTTTCACAAACACTGCATCAATATATCCAGGAAATAAATATGAAACACTTACTGTACTTTAATATAGTCACAAGAAACACTTGCATGTGATCAAACATCTCAATCTGTTCATGTTGGCTCACCCCAGGCTTACCTAAAGCAAAGCGATGCTTGACTATGCAAAAAAGATAAGTACATTTGTGGATTTTATTTAGTTTAAGTTTGTAATTTATAGTGCTGCATTCTACAGAAACAGTTTCTGAAATTGTAGCCTGTTACAGTCCAACAACAGACAGAATATGGAGAAAAGGAATACATTAAGAAGGTTCAAGATGCATATTTAGTATTTTAGGAACCAGTGTTTATATGAGAAGGGAAATTCTGATAGAGTCCCAGTACCCTTTATATTATAAATAATTAAATGGTGAAAAGGTAAAGTGTGTGAAGTTTGTCTGAAAAAATATTTATATAAAAAAAAATTGCATGCATAAATACTTTGCATTTTGATTTTTTGGGGGGATTTCGTTGGGGTTTACTTATTGGGGGGGGGGGGGGTAAATGATTAAATACTGCATTGTAAACTTAAGCATAAATTAGATTTAAACTGCTTTTTTAAACTTTTAAACTGCTTTTTATACATATTTTTACATATTCAACAATATTGACCACTTTATTTTTGTTTATTCACCAAAAGTCATCAAAGCTGTGAGGCTTTACTACATCAACATTATGATTTGGTAATCAGTACGTTACCGTGATATTTGGGTTAATGTTGCCCTCAGGAAATCTTTCAATAATGCTGTTTTCTGGCGCAGGCGGCCAAGATAAATCCTTCTCTACAATCACAAGAGAGAGAGAAAAACATGAGAAAGTCAGAAATGAAGAGTTTTCAAGAGAGACTACTGTTGAATAACCAAAAAAGTTAACATCAAATAACTCTTTCTTGCTTAACATGTTTCTGGTCTTATTGTGCACAATTTATCAGTTCACAGAGTTTTTCCAATAATATTCTGCAATAGATCACAACACTTAATCACAATCCATTCATTCCAAATGGATAAAGTCAAGTCCAGCCTTAAATGTTTTTGCTATCTTTTCACTTGGAAATATGTTGACTAGTAGTCAAACGTGTGTGTGTGTGTGTGTGTGTGTGTGTGTGTGTGTGTGTGTGTGTGTGTGTGTGTGTGTGTGTGTGTGTGTGTGTGTGTGTGTGTGTGTGTGTGTGTGTGTGTGTGTGTGTGCGTGCGTGCATGCGTGCGTGCGTGCATGCGTGTGTGTGTGAGAGAGAGAGAGGCTTGTCAAGAGTTATCTGCAGTTTGATGGACACAGACAGGAAGTTCCACCTCTATCGTTGATCAGGATCTGTCCGTGTGTATCTCGAACATTAGAAAGCTTTCCTATCTCTCGTCTTTCCCCACAGCATCCACACTGACACCAGAGGATTGGCTGGGACGATTCCACTGAGCAGATGATCTCTGTAAATTCAACTTTATCACCTTTAAAATGCAACAACTCTTTCAAGAGGTCCTGAAAAGGCAGTCAAGGTCAGGAATGATGTAAATGCCCTAAATATTGCAAAAGTAAACATAACATATATAGTTACAGTATGGGTTTAGTGCAGACACTGTAATGATCTGTATAGCTGTCTCACAATGGGCTTCATTCATCAAAGGAGAAGAACAAATCTGAGAGAATTCATTTGTAAAAACATTAGAGATGAATTATTTTGTTGTTGCATTGAATCTAACACGAGAAGATGTCATATTCAATTCAACGTAACAATTTATGCCATAACGCACAAATGACTTATATACAATACATGTATATGCAACAGGCAGGAAATATTGCCCATTTTTAACAAGTTTCGGACATTGCATTCAATGCAGACCACACAAGCAGAGCGAGAAAACACGGCAATGCTGAAGAGCTAGACCAGTTGTTTTTTTTTCTGTTTTAATAATACAGCAAATTAGATCTAGGAAAGGCAATGAGTCATTTTCTAACAATCCGGCATCTAAAAATAGGCCTACTTATTTACCGCATTAATCTTCAGGAGACACTGTACAGGCTATGCAATTCAGTTATTTCCAGTGGAAAGTTCTTTTAGTCACATAACATTAGGAGGCCGTTGCATTATAGCATGCACATTTGCTGCCGAACACAAAAGGCAATTTTCTGTGCTTTTCAGACTACTTAAATGTAACAACTTTTCACCGCCGACAAAGGCAGAGAAGAAGTACAACGCGTGCAGGGTTGCAAGCACAAGGATAATCGTGTGTGCTCATATGGAGAGGATGTGCATGGCAAAACCAATATTGCTGTAATATATGTCATCCATTCTTATGTGCCGTGGGCTGCTGTTGGCAGTGTTATTCCAGTCGAGACTCCCTATAGAACGCATGAATGAGTCAAAACACTGTCGCAACTACAATACACCTGTCAAGAGCATCAAATGTTAATACACATTATGCATGGAGTGTGTTTACCTCCTTGTGTCAATGCTTAATTGCTATTTAATAGTCTGACAGCTATTGTACATTGTACCTATTGAGAACATTGATGGGGAGTGTGTGCTCTGGAAAAAACCTTCATCATTTTCAATGATGAATTGGTTTCTTTGGGGGATGACCCGAGCAAAGGCAATCATGCAAGTGCTTTAAACTAAAGAGACGTTTCAATTGTTACATGCACGCGCAATGAAAAGTAGCACAAATGCTAATTACTATACAAATAAGTAAACTGCCCTCTTAAACCTCTTTATTAAGTTGCATAAATAAATGAATCGGGCAAAAGAAACTGTTGTATCAGCAACTGTAAGTTATTTTCATTGCACACAGTTTGTTTCTAAACCAAAGTATACTGACTATGACCATATTGATGGCACCGTCCACCTGGAAACAAGGCTCACAAAAAGTATTGTGTTTAAACAATCACGATAATAAATCAATGAATTTGCTCAAAATGCCAGAATAGAGGGATCAAATCTTTGTCTGATACACTAAATATGATCCTTCTTTGATTTCTGAGTTACATTTATATTTATGCATTTGTGTGCATTTCTCTAAAGCGACTTGCATTGAATTTGAGGGATACATTTTAATGAATCGAACCCATGATGGCGTTGCATGCACTAAAAAAGTGATTCATACATGAAGATGTATAGCCCGTTTAAGATAAACCTGTGACTTAACAGCAGGTAAATACAAAAGAAGTGTCACTTTACACATTAGTCAAAGTCTATTCCATGTCTAAATGGTCAGAATAAACACAAAAGATTTATTAGACTTTATGCTGATGACTAATAGGCCAGTATGGCAAGCCGTTTTAGCTCAAATTGTACCCAGCGATTTTAGTCGTAATTGCATTTTTACTAGTAAGAATTCAATTAGAGAGCTCAACAATTCAATTCTTACTAGTAGCAATTAAAATTAGAGAGCTCACTAATTCAATATTTACTAGTAACAATTGCAATTAGAGAGCTCTACAAATGAATTTTTACTAGTCACATGTCTCCATTGACTTCCATTCATTTTTAATTACGGAGCTCTAATTGAATTATTACTAGTAAGAACTACAATTAGAGAGCTCTCTAATCCAATTATTACTAGTAACAAATATAATTAGAGAGCTCTCTAATTCAGTTGTTACTAGTAAGACTGCATTCGCAGAGCTCTTTAATTCAATTACAGAGCTCTGCAATTATACATATCATTCGTTTTTTTTTTACTAGTAAAAATTGTGAGAGCTCTGCAATTGCATTCTTACTAGTAAAAACTGAATTAGACAGCTCTCTAATTATAATTGTTACTAGTAATAATTGGATTAGAGAGCTCTCTAATTGTAGATCTTACTAGTAATAATTCAGTTGTAGAGCTCTCTAATTGTAATTCTTACTAGTAACAATTCAATTGTAGAGCTCTCTAATTAAAAATGAATGGAAGTCAATGGAGACATATAACTAGTAAAAATGTATTTGTAGAGCTCTCTAATAATAATTGTTACTAGTAAGAATTGAATTAGAGAGCTCTCTAATTATAATTGCTAGTAAGAATTGAATTGTAGAGCTCTCTAATTCAAATCTTACTAGTAAAAATGCAATTACGACGAGTAAGGCTGGGTCAATTTAAGCTAAAACGGCTTGCCATAGGCCAGGGCTCAGTAATATTCCTAAATAAAGCCACATCATTCACCGACCCTTATTCCCTTAAAAAGTATGATTCCCAGTGAAATGCAGTTATAGTTTAAATTTAGCTGAAAGTGATCAGGCCAACGGTGCCGAAGCGTGCGGTCAAACGCACTTTCAGCATCTGACCCTGGAGTCACGCCGCGGCCCGACCGGTCAATCACTGCGCATTATACACACACCTCAGGAGACTCGCGTGTGAATGTGCAAATCAAGGATGTGCAGGCTGGCTTGACAGAATCCCAAATCATTATATAGATGTTTTTTTCTCTAGAGTAACATGATAAAGAACAGATTACATTGATTTATTCTAGACGAGCAGAATTTTTTAAATGCCACATTTTCTGGCAGAACAGTTTTCCTTTTCGTGCAGGATTAGTTTTCACGAAATGAATGCACTTGCATGCTACACTAAAATATTGGAATAGCAGATACAATTTGCAAGTACAAGTGTGATTTTTACGCACACACAAAACACACACACACACACAAACAAACACACACACACACACACAAACAAACACAATGCAGTCTTATATTTCTTTCAGCATACAAAATATGTAAAGCATAGTCAACCAAAAAGCAATGGATGTTATTTTTATTTATTTTTTCAGACATACCCTTGTGAAAAAGAAGTGTGCTTAATTCTATTGAATGTGCACTTGTAGTGTATATGCTTCAAATCTGAAAAATATATTTTTTAAATACTGTTACCTGTACTTGCAGAATTTTTTTTTTTAACACTTTTTCGTAAAGTTTGAACTTAAATTTGAAATGTTTTAATATTTTGTTGCACTTTAAAGAAGTACATTTATATTAATGTGTGTTAACTAACATAAAAGCACATGTAACATACTTGAATATACTTTTAACTGCAGTGTGTTATTGGAAATTACATTTAAAGTACATATATTGTAAATGTACTAAATTGCAACTTCATCATGTGAAATTAAATATATTTAAATGCATGGCTTACAAGTGTCAATAGAAATGATAAAGTATATTAAAGAAAAAAGTTAAAGTAATCTTTACCCATACTTCAAAGACAATAGAAGTATTTATGAAATTACAAGTTTAATTGCATACTTAAATTGAAACAAAGCACTCTTAAGTACACTTTCATTTACAGGTTTTCTTGCTTAAACACATTTCTTGAAACTATACCTCGTATTCTCAAAACAGTAAACACAAATCCATAACGTCTCACCCAATTCCCCAAACATCCTATTTTCGGGTCAAAATGAAGCTCTACACTCAAAACCATTCACTCTTGCTGAAAAACCAAACTTTGGTTTGAAAAAACTTGAAACCTTTCTATTGAAAGATCTGATTGATGTGTGTTAAATTTTGACTCTTAGTGTTTTCACCTGGGTAATTGTGTGCTAACTGAGCTGAAGCTGTGCTGACTTGAGTGAACAATATTGAATACTAGTGCTTTCTAAATGACCACATGGTCTAGGCAATGAGAAATGAAGGGATTTGTGCGCAGAGTTTTGCAGTGACAGTTCAACAATTCTGACTCATGTGTCAAAACAGGGAATAGTGTTTATAGTTTAGTGAAATGGGTGTGCTTTTTGATAAATGGCATTATGGTTTTGAAATTTTAGTTCAAAAGCCTGGTTATAGTGTTTAAGCAATTGAGAAAAACTGTAAATGCAAAATACATTACATTCAGTATGCTAAAGTGTACTTCTTTTTCACAATGTATGAATCATAACTGGAAGATATTATATCAATATAGCATACTGGTTAGCAGTGTTCACCACGACAAGCATCACTTTCACAACACTAAACCTCCAGTAACCTTCTGGTGAAAAACCCCACAGACGCGCTCACACTGAAGCAGGGAGACGAGGCATTTCTGCAAACCAGAAGATCCCAGAGACGTTTGACCTGGACCTGAAAGAAACCACCCAGCAACCACATGCAGGCAACCACCCACAACATGATAGAAACGTCCTTGAAACCACCCACAACACCCAAGTGAATTCCACAGAGGTTCTAGTTGTTCTCCTGCAGCGGTTCATTCATACTAAACACAGTTAAAACAGTGGGAGTTTGGATTGAAGTCTCTGGTTTCTGCAAACCTTTGACTCCACTCCTGTCTTCGTGAGGATGGAGGATCTCAGGAGTGTTGAGCTGGTGTTGTTTGAGGTCATTCTGTGCTGAGATTCCTGTGGGTCGAGTCTCTGTTAGACAGGTGTAATTCTACAGTAAAACACACTGAGGAACGGAGCGATGGATGGGGAGACTTCGGGAAAACGCCTGTTGTCTTTTATGGAAGCAACAGCGCGTGTGCGGGCCGTCCCGGGAGAAGCCTTGGAAGCGTAATGGATTTTGCGAGACTGTTTTTTCTTAATGCAACATTTTTATGGCGTGTTTGAGGAATAATTTTGAACAGATGTAGTTAACGTCCACACACCCAGCAGCGTGTGTTTGATGCGCCTGATACCGGGACATTTGAAAGTCAGCTTGAGATAAACAGAACAGATTGTGTGTGGAGGGGTGTTTATCCACACACACACACACACACTCTGTCTCTCATTTTCTCTCTCTCTCTCACACAAACACACACTCAGTCACACACAATCACTCAAACACACACACAATCACTCAAACACACACACACACACACACACTCTGTCTCTCTCTCTCTCTCTCTCTCTCTCACACACACACACACACACACACACTCTGTCTCTCATTTTCTCTCTCTCTCTCACACAAACACACACTCAGTCACACACAATCACTCAAACACACACACAATCACTCAAACACACACACACACACACACACTCTGTCTCTCTCTCTCTCTCACACACACACACACACACACTCTCTCTCTCTCACACACACACACACACACTCTCTCTCTCTCACACACACACACACACACTCTCTCTCTCTCTCTCTCTCTCTCTCTCTCACACACACACACACACACACAAACACACTGTCTCTCACTCACTCACTCTCTCACACACACAGACACACTCTCTTTCTCTCTCTCACACACACACACACACTCACACACTCTGTCTCTCATTCTCTCTCTCTCTCTATCTCACACACACACACACACACACTCTCTCTCTTTCACACACAATCACACACAATCACACACACACACTCACACACACACACACAAAAACACACTGTCTCTCACTCACTCACTCTCTCACACACACAGTCACACCCACACTCTCTCTTTCTCTCACACACACTCACACACCCACACACACAATCATACACACACTCTTACACACAATCACACACACACACACACACACTCTCTCTCTCTCTCTTTCACACACAATCACACACACACACACACACACAATTATATAATCATTTCAATGGACACCATAGTTATTATGCCGTTGTACAGGGTATTGCATCTTGCTTGTCTGTTATAACCAGCTGAATTCTTAAAATGTTGCTTTCAATCAGTCAAACGTTGAAACTAAGTGACGCTGTGCACATTATTACTGTAGGCCAGGAAAGCCATTCCCATTTCACACTGTACATCATGCTTTCTGCTGGTTGAACTCACTGGATTGTGTTGTTCAGGACAGAGTTTGGATGGTCAGTTTGGTCCGGAAAAAAAAACGTTGTCCAAAAAGCATGTAGTCGATACAACAGATCAGATCAGAGAGAGAGAAAGATGGGGGGGGGGGGGGCTTACTGAATGTTTCGCCACTTCACAGTGTCTGGATTTTATTCCAACAGTTGGATGAGTCAGTGTGGCAAACCTAAGAGGCTTAGCTCAACGCAGAGCTCAGAGCAATGCTTAGAGACTCCCATCACTATCCAAAAAATTCAGGAGAAATTAATAATGGCCCTTGATGATTCGACTCTTTTACACAGAGTATGAAAATCGGGATTTCATTAGGAGACTGGTCTGTTGGTCTTCCCAGCAGCCTTTATTCATGACAGGTATGCAGAACCTTCCTTATATCTGAACATTATCAGAATCGCAGTCTTCAAAAGTCAAAGCAGAGTAATAAACAATAGTTAGTTAGTTCTGGGGTCAGTTGCATAAAGTGTCTTAAAGGTTTAGTTCACCCAAAAATTAATATCACCCCATGATTTACTCGCCCTCAAGTCGTGTAATAGAATCAGAGTTAAATAAAAATAAATGTCCTGGCTTTTCATGCTTTATAAATGGCAGTGAATGGAGGATGTGATTTTAAAGGCCAAAAAAGATCACCCATCCTTCATAAAAGTAATGCATTCAGCTCCGGGGGGGGGGGGGTAATAAAGGCCTTCTGAAGTGAAGCCATGCGTTTTTGTGAGAACAATATCCATATTTAAAAAAGCGTCCAACAGACGGCCTTACGCGTCGATTTAAGGTGAAAGTGTGACCTCTGACCCGACGCATGACGTAATGGCGGACGTGGAAGCGCAGAGGATAGAGTCAAACAAACACCAGTCACGAATTAGAAGTCTAGAACGAGAATTTTTTAAGAGAAATGTGGGAGGAGCTTAATTTTGTTGCCCAACCGAGAGAGATTCAAACTACCTATCAAACAAACTAACTAACTAACTAACTTCAAACTAACTATTGACACTATCAAAGCTGTGTCGAGTCGATACTAAGTTACGACCAAGCGGCAACATTCTAATCTGAGAAATGAAGCCTACCCGGAAGTGGGATAAACTGCAATACATCTAAACTCCTCTAGGGGCCGGTCCCAGAAGGGAGCAGATGTCCATAGACCCCCATGTTAAAATGTCCGTTTTCACAGCATGAATTCATGTTTTTACAGGTTGGTCCCATGGACTTTTATTGTATTTTCCGAGTGCCTGACAACTGTGAGGGGGGTGAATTTTTTTTCTAACTCGTTAGTTTAGATCGTATTTAGATTTAAAATGTATGACAAATAAGGGCGTGGTTAACTTTGATTGACAGCTTGATTGACAGCTGAAAACAGGCTTCGCCGAGTGGAATTCCTGAAATGTGACGTCTCAGCCATGATCTGACACACACATCACACCACCTCTGGATCCTTCCTGAACATTTGTATTGAAATATTTCCAAGATGGCGCCGCCCATACCCCCCCATAAACGGCCTCAAAACCGTTCTTCAGAAAGTCTATGGGTGACGTCACAGACGCATTGTCCATATTTTTTTACAGTCTATGGTTACGATACTAAGATGTAAGTCGACTTGCGTAGACCATCTGTCGGAAGCTAGTTATTTTAGTCGATAAAGTTTTAAATATGGATATTTTTCTTACACAGACGCATGCCTTCTGAGGTTTTGCATGACCTCCTGGAGTCGTATGGATTACTTTTATCACGGATGAATGAGCTTTTTTGGGCTTCAAAACATCATACTCCATTCACTGCCACTATAAAGCTTGGAAGATCCAGGATATTTTTTTATATGACTCCCGATTGTATTCGTCTGAAATAAGAAAGTCATGTACACCTTGGAAGGATAAAAAAGTTAGCCTTTATGTAAAAAAGTTAGGACCAGTTTAGAAGAAGAAAAAATAGATGACTAACTTGTAGACTAAGCAATGGACTGGTTCTGGTCAGCATAACAAGGCACCAAACACCAAAAAATGTGGGAATGTCCCTGCATTAGATAACAAAATATCAAACAAAGAGCAATAAGATATTTTTAAATGGTGTCAAGGTGATCTGGCAACTAAAAAGTCTTCGTTTGAACACTTTAGCAATTGTTTCTAAATCAAAACTGAACAAAATTTAGCTAGAACAATGTGCTTATGCATTCTTTGTTCTCTCCAGCTTTGTTTAAAATAAATGACACTTGCTGTTATTCTGTTATCTGATGCAGTGACATTCACACATTGTGACAAATTAATTTTTATTTTGATGCCTGCAAAAGTAACAAAAATGTAACAAAAAGAGAAAATGTGGTGCCTGAAGGTGCACCAAGTATCTTGCTCCCAATTCCTCATTTTCAAGTCAATTATTGTTGTTTTGGGTCACAGATAAATTGCACCATACAAGCCAATTAATCAACTAACTAAGAAACTTGATTTATATCACAATATTAATCTGTGCCTTACAATATCATTCTTCTTCAAGATGGATGAGGCCATTTCGTCTGTTGCTTTCTCTGTATTTTCTGTCAATTTCAAGCAGAATCAATTCATGTAAATATGAGCATTAAATCCTGTAGCTGCTCATTCTGATGATAGAGAGAGAGAGAGAGAGAGAGAGAGAGAGAGAAGATGCAATGCAATAGTGGCTTATGATACGTAATACTACAGAGTACACTAGTACAAACACTTACAGATCAAAAGTAAAAAAAGATGTTCAAACTCGTAGCTGTTTACTTTCGATTCATTTGTTACTCTGGAAATAAAAGATCAAGTCACATTCTATTGGACACATGAAAAAGATATCATGCAATTCTGAACGTAGCCACGATTTATTTATTTATTTTTCACTGATATCACTGATATTTCAAGCAAGTACACTCAATGTAAATCAAGTAAAAATTAAACCAAGAAATGCAAGAAATGTTCTAAATAATAAAAAGTCATTAACTAGAGTCCTTGCCATTTCCATAATTAACTTCATCTCTTCTGCTCACCAAGGCTCTGTTTATTTGATCACAAATACAGCAAATTTTTAAAATATTATTACAATTTATAATACGTGTTTTCTATGTGAATATATTGTAAAGTGTAATTTATTCCTGTGATCAAAGTTGCATTTTCAACATCATTACTCCAGTCTTCAGTGTCACATGATCCTTCAGAAATCAGGATAATATGATGATTTGATGCTCAAGAAACATTTCTTTTGATTATTATCTTTTGATTATAAACATTTATTCTGATTATTATCAATGTTGAAAACAGTTTTTGTTGCTGCGATTTTTCTGTTTTTTCTGTTTTTCTGTTTTGCGAAAACAGAAATCTATTTTTAACATAAAAAACATTTATTTATTGTCATTGAATGAAAGTACTCCTATTGTTTTTAAGAAGAAAATGATACCTAAAAACTTTAACCAGCAGAAAAAAAAATTTGGAATAATATTTCACAACATTACTAATATTTTACATCAAATAAATGCAGCCTTGGTGAGCAGAAGAGACTTTTTTCAAAAAAAATTTGAACACGTTTGAATGGTAGTGTATGTATGTATGACTGACATTATCTACGATAAAAAACAGGCTATTCTGTCCTGGCTCTATAGTCATTGTTGGATTGCACATCTGAGGTCTAGGACACTGAAGCACTTGGTCCGCTGACAACTCAAGTCAACAGTGGAATCAATGTTTCATCATAACAATGACAGTTCACACAAAGAAGGTTATAATAATGCAGTAAATGAGATGCATATCAAGGACTCTCGCATTTGTGGGATCTGGGCACAAGAAGATCACAAATAAGATCTCTTTGACGTCTCAAAAGTTAAAAGACCCAAATGAGCTCAAACTGCTCTCATTAACATTAACAATGGTCTCGGTTTAATCTATTTTAGTAATTTTAAGAGAAATCTCTTCGATAATGTCAGTATTTAAAAGAAAACTGAGAGCTCATTTGAGTCTCCTGAGCCATGAAAGAGAAATCGCTGCCTGAATTTGCTCTGGTATTGTTAAACATTATTATGCAACAAATGTGTTGTTAAATATGTGAAGATTATCAACTAGTAAATTCCTTTTAATCCCCAGCATTCACGAGAGACGTTCTTTTGTGAAGTAAGATCTGTTTACTCTTTTCTACAGAAAAAAAAAAACTGCTGTTCATTGATCTTTTTGCAAGATATATGGGAATGAAGCTCTAATTTGTATGCATGTACTGGGAACGAGAGTCAAACGCATCAGTCATACATGCATTGGGCTTTGAAGAGTCCAACCCAGCTGTTTCTGTGACAAGAACAGAGAAGTTCAAGGTTTCTCAATAGTGTGCGGATCGGCTCGTCCTTGTAGAATAACTGTATAGGAAATAGTTCATCCTCATGAAAGACTTTTTACTTTCTCATTTAGTCAATATAAAATGGTTTTATCCATCCAGGAATGAATAAACAGTCCACCTGACCATGTGACAAAATAGATCAATGAAAACAAAAAAAAGATAAAAGCTGTTTATTTGAACTTTAAAGGACTTTCTTTTATTATAAAACATGCTGGCTAAGGGGCTGTTCACAAAGTGTTTGCTTTTAAATGTTTTAATTGAAAGTGCCAGCACCATTAAAAAAAATCTGTTCTGCTCACCAAGGCTGTATTTATTTGATCACAAATACAGTAAAAATTGTACAATAATATCACAATTTAAAATAGCTTTTAAAATAGCTTTTAAATTAAAATAGCTTTTAAATAGCTAAAATAGTTTTCTGTGAATGTTAGTGTAATTTATTCCTGTGATCTAATATGATATCTCTTATTATTATCATCAGTTGAAGACTGTTGTTGCTTCATATTTTGTCATACTCAGCATTTATTTGAAATAGAAATCTTTTTAACATTAAAAATGTCTTTACTGTCATTCTTACTTTCATTCTGTCCTTCCTGAATGAAAGTATTCATCTTTTTTTCCCACAAAAACATTAACCAGCAATAATAACTGTAATCATATTTCACATAATCAAACTCCCAAAAGAGTAAAATATCTTGCAGACCCCAAACTTTCTTAAAGGGGCTCGTCGGATGCGAAATTCACTTTATATGGTGTTTGTGATGTGTCTTTGCAGTGTGTGGACACAACCACCATACAATGAAAAAAATCCATTCACTCCTTTTTTTTTTTAATCCTCAAAAAGCCTAAACACTCTCAATAATCAAGCCGTTTGGATTTTCATGCTCCGCCCACGACCACTGACAACCTCTCCCGTATTAGCATATCTCCCGTATTAGCATATCTCCGCCCTCAGCCAATTGTATACTGTCTGCCAAGGCAGCACTTTACTCTTGTGTCCACGCCCCCCATGGAAGAGAAGCAGCTCATTATCATTTAAAGAGACATGCACCGAAACGGGTCGCTGTGAACAGAGCGTTTGAGGAGGTAAAAGGGTTGTTTTACACAACCATTGAGGAATTTTAACCAAAGTATGTTACAAACTTTACATGAACACCCTAAAGAATCATACCAACTTGTGGTAAATGGGCATCTGATGACCCCTTTAAAAGACTTATGCTGGCTAAGGGCCCGGATGAAAATTAAATGAACTCACATACCCGGGAATGTTCAGGACTCGCAGGGGTTTTAAAGTCCCCCTGTAGTCAATCATTTTATCCCTTAAAACTCATCTTTGATCACCAAAATGACATATTTAAAAGTTTTATCCTTGAAAAAAATTCTTCATGTCTTAAAATAGCTTGAATGTAACTCGACACCCTTGATTCATTTAGTATACGTGGTTCTATGAATATGCAAATGAGCCCCGCCTCCACTCACTCAGAGATCCACTGATTGTCGATCACACGTTGATCTGATTGGTTACAAGGTCGTTTGTGACGTCAGAAACACCAGCGATTTCACACCGTGTTTTTGAGACTGTCTTTGGTTCACTGCAGTTTTAAGGAGGAAATACTCAGCAATGCTGTCGACTTATGAGCTTACACATGGTTTATCTTAAAGCATATTAAAAACAGCACATAGACATATAAACAACATTAAAAGCTGGATTTTCACCACAGGGGGACTTTAAATCTGGGGACAGAAAAACTTAAATTAATTAAATTAAATAAAAGCGAGCACTGCATGTTTCAAAGTAAAACCGTTCTACATGCTCACGCTTTTAGAGCAGTTTGCAATCTTGACCACTTGAACCGGTTAATATTGACTGACGTTCACTTCACATGTGAACGCTTCCATGTCTCTCACATGTGCCGTGATGGTGAATTCAAGAGCGCATACTCCTTCATAGCTTTAAATTCTTCATAGCAAGACTCATATTTTTGAAGAAAATTAATTCTGCTGACTGATTTGCTTTTGTAATAACCTAATAGTTTGCCAATAGCCTGTGCATTCATCTGGAACAGATAGAGAGGAGTGTGTATCGATTGAGTGGTGTGCAAAGCAGCTGATTTAATACAAAGATTTAATTTTGTTTCACTCTCCAATTTTCCACAAGGCTCTGATAATAAGACTGAAGGGGAGGGATCGTGGAATTCACAATGAATGCAATTTAATTTGATTCATGCCATACATAAGGGCATTCACAACCCAGGAGAATACAGTTTGAATGACATGCAACATTACAGGGTTCTGCATGTTGAGAATAAATCTTCAAAGTACAAAAAAAAAAGTGGTTGGCTGCTGAGATTGTAGTTATACTTGTCAACCTTCAAGCCTCTCTGTGACACTCTGGTCTCTAGATATGAATAGTTTCTGGCTGTTGTGGATGTCTAAAAGCCTCTTATTTTATCTTTAAAAGTAAAAAACAAAGGATTTACATCAGAAAGTTCACATAAAAGGTTTTATCGTCTTTACCCAGCAACATATATAGTGTGCTGTGACTATATATAGTACATTCAAAAGCTGCCGCGATTGATCTAACAAAAGGTTGTAAAAGTGTGTGTGTGTGTGTGTGTGTGTGTGTGTGTGTGTGTGTGTGTGTGTGTGTGTGTGTGTGTGTGTACAAACTTTACACAAATTTTATGTTAGATGTGATTAAATCACAATTAATTGATTTGACAGCACTAATATTTTACCCAACAACTTTTATGTATCTGAAAAGCAATATCTGGCCATTTCAAGGACACAATAGCAACAAATACCCTTTTTTCTAACAACTTTTGTGACTTCAGACTCTAAGCTTTACAAGCCGAATGTGGTATAGTAAATGACGGCGTACAACATCATTTGATATTAGCCTCTTCAACATGTGTCTAACAAATGCAGGTCACAGTCACGGGTTCTTTCTTTCCCAAACACAACAGGTGACACCATGACATTTACATAAGATATAAAGGTTACACTTTATTTTAGAGTGTCTTTGTTACACTGTATTTATACATTTAAGTACTGAATACTATTAATTATCTACTTGTACTTACTATAGGGTTAGGTTTAGGGTTTAGTTTAGCGTTAGTTGCATGTAGTTATGTATAATTTATAGTTATTACTATGGTAACTAACAAGAACACTGTAAAATAAAGTGATATAAATCCTATGATGTGTCACAAATATGTTTTGTTTTCACAGCCAAATCAATACGGGTGTAAATACGGAAACCTGGGTGAATTTTTTTTGGGTGAACTTAACTTTTTAATGTGATTGGCATTACCATCAAAATGTTCATTTTATTCTCAAAGAACAGATTTTAGCATGCGTTTGCTGTCAGTTATATTAAACTCATTTAATTGGCTGCAATTAGTATTCTAAAGCACATCGAGAGGAACACAGAGGGTTTTACTAGAACTATATCGCTCTAGTCTTCTGAATATTGCAGTAAGTTGTCTCCCTTACAGGAACATTCACCAAAAAATGAATCATTTACTCGCCCTCATGTCGTTCCAAACCTGTGCAACATTTATACTTATGTGGAACACAAACAAAGATGTTTTACATGAAATTTGTGCTGCTCTTGAAAGACGGTGACGATGGACTTGAGCAAGGGCTGGAAATCATCAGGCACCTCAAGATTAGATTCAATTTAGTAGTAATCTACTAATTAAAATGTTAAAATCTGCAATCTGCAATCGTGATTCCTTTGTAAATTTGTTTCATTTGAGGCCCCGTTTACATATACATGGTTATTTTGAAAAAACTGAGACATTTCCCTTCATTTGTGCCCTTGGTTTACACGGAGAATTCGCTTCTGAAAATTATTCGCTAGAGTGTGGATTTTGGGAAACTTCGTTTGCACATTTGCATGTAAACTGATAAAAACAGTCTTTTAGGCAGCCGACGTCACAGATGCGACAGAACTTGCACTGCGTAAAAACGTTCACATTCTCATTTGGCTTTGGTGATCATGGATGCATTCAGAGTCGCAGTCGCATTTACATTGAGCAAACCCTTTTCCTCTGTTAGCATTTGCAGAAACAGCTGCTCTATCATGTCAAGGTGTTGCTGCTATTTTCTGGATTCTGATTGTCTTCTCGTTACACTGACACCTACAGGTCTGGCATGCTCTTGACGGCACATATACACAGGTTGTGTAAACAAACACTTTTCTGAACACTGACAGGTGTGCACAATGGTATTTTTGAAAACGGAAAGGGTGAAATGTCCGTTTATGAAAATAGCCGGCCACGTGTAAACGTAGCCATGAATGTCAGGTCGTGGACTCATTGATTGATTGATTGACTTTTCACTAAGATGTCAAATAAAGCATATTCTGTCTTTTTGCCCTTGGCTATTATCCGAACATATCTGAAGGTCTCATGTATGCAGGACGTAAATGCAGCAGTTTTGTGTAAATGCGACACAGATTTGTCCTCCTTGCCTGTACACCGAATGCCACTCATCTGTATATGGTCTTGATTCATCGATAATAATTTGAGACAGAATCGTGATACATTGGATTAAGTGTGGGACAACACTGACTCACCAATGCATTGTAATTCTTTGATGCCGAAAACACAAAAAAGTACCATAAAAGTATAGTCCATATTCCAATCTCATTCCCCATTCCACATAATCAAGCTGGCTCTTAATTAATCATCTGAAGTTGGAAAATGCCCCTGGTCACTCGGAAAAGACTAATTTGGACTTTCTGATAAACATTATCTTTTGTGTTACGGTACAAAGTCACACAGGTTTGAAACAACAGGAGTGCGAGTAAATGATAACAGGCTTTCATTTTCATCTCCCTTTAGCGGTAAAACACGGAGGCGTTTCTTTTTAATTAAGCGTTGTGAAAAATCACAGACATTATGTCAAATAAATAATGATTATTCAAGGTTGTTTTCATTTTGTCGAATAACCAAACTAATAATTACAGTCAATGTTGTCTCTCGTTGTGAGCTGTTCTGTATTCTGTTAAAGCAAGCCGACAGTCAATGCTTTTCAAAACTCCACAGAAATGTCACCTCACTGTGACTGCATCGGTCACAGCTCTCCTTTACCATGATTGAAGATGTCAATGATGTCGAGGAAAAAAATGGGAGTGTCGAACTGTGAAGTGCAAGTTACAATCATTTGCTGGAAATAAAAGCCCTGAGCTCTCTGCTGGATGTTGCATCATATGCACTGGATTGAGAATCCAACATTTATAGTCAGCTGCATGCGTGTCAGGAATATTCTCCGCTCTCCATGCAGAAACAAGAAAATAAGATTAGAAGAAAGCTTATACCAGCAGCCATATCACCCTGTAGCCCAAGACTGTAGCCCACTGAAGCTAGGAAGGGTTAAGGCTGGTCAGTATCTGGATGGGCAGCCTGATCTCATGAAAATGTGTCTGTGTAGCACGCATTGTGTTTATTGTGCAATTTATACGCGAAAATTAGTTTTTACGTGCATAAGATACGCAGTTTTCACGTTATACCCCCACTAACACAGAACGTTTAGGGAACGTTAGTTTATGGTTCTCTAAAGGTTAGTTTGAACCAAACCAAAAACTAACGTTTAGGGAACGTTCCCTCAGGGTTATAACCTTCCCTGAACATTAAGAAAACTTTCCATGGGAACCAAAACCTAAACAAAACCTTAAGGGAACGTTCCCGCAACCAAACACTAACTTTCCCAGAACGTTCTGGGGACCATAAATTGTTAGCTGGGACGCACTTTATTACGTGTAATACATACGCACCCCATACCACTACTAAACCTATTACCCATGTGTATCATATGCTCGTAAAAACTAATTTCCGCGTATAAATTGCACTATAACACAATGTATGCTATTTAGTGTGACCGGGTTGGGATGGGAGACTCCTGGGAAAACGCCTCGGTTACGACTGTAACCTTGGTTCCCTGAAGAGGGAACGAGACGCTGCGTTGATCGACGCTAAGGGAACGTTTTGCATGATGATGCATTGAAGCACATGTAAAATCAGTCCAATGGTGTGATGGAACGTCAGAGCGGGTAACATCATTCATGAACCAGGAAACTGTAAAACAAAGCCGCGTCAGCTTCGTAAGGTCTGAACAAGTCGCTTACAGGCACAAAGGAGATATGGCAGGTGACGCAGCGTCTCGTTCCCTCTTCAGGAAACAGAGGTATCAGTCATAACCGAGGCATTCCCTTTCAAGCAGGGGCGTGTCTACGTGGTGGCCAGGGGGCACCGCCCCTCCCTGAAATTCGATTGGCCACCCCAGGTGCACCCCCTATAAGATGTCTTGTGATTGGTTCAGTTATAGACTCTACTGAAGTTCGTGATTCAAGTGCAGCGCCAGAGAAACAAACAACGGTCGTCGCGGACTAGGACTTTTACTTTATCAAGTGTGGGAAGTCAAGACACCAAACAAAGAGCTGGTAACCTTTATGTAGGCCTATGGTTTAATATATTTGTTTTCTCAGATCAATGTTTTTACCGCGCCAGGCTCTGCTCGCGTTGGTCGTGGTTGATTTCAATCCAATGTTCAGTCAAAGTTTAATAAAACACAATAAAAGTAAAATATGCTGGGTGCTATCAAACAAAAAAGACTGTCATGGTGATTTGCATAGACGTGCGGCGCGGGACTAGATTTGATGGCCGAGTGCGAGCGCGGGCGGTAATGCACTCACTCTGTGCGGGCTGCGGGAGAATAAAACGATTCGCGGGACTCCCGCAAAATATAAATATCAATGAATAAAACACATAAAAACAAATAAACTGTTATTCATCTGTTGCAGAAAAAGAACAACTAAACCAAAACAGAAACGATTTACAGGCCAGTTTCTTTATATAACATCACGTTTGCAGCGTTGAGCGATGTAGCCAATCACAGACACATGTGTTGATTTCTTAAACACAATGGCCATTCAGAAGCATTTAACTCTGTGTTACTCAGCTTTTTTGTAAATTTATCTGAAAGAAATGTTGAATGAAACACTATGATGTTTTGGCAAAACATTTGAATTATTACAGTGGGGGGATTTTTTTATTTTAAATTATTATTATTTGAAAGAGATTGTGAATAAAACTACTGTATATTGTAATGGCCAAACTAATTAAAAGAAAATAGTTGACATCGTTTCTGCTTCTGGGTTTTTAAAATTGCTCATTATTAAAATTGCTTTTATTTTATAAACTTGTTAGTTTTATGAAAACACTAAAAATAATAAACACTGGCTCTCAAATGTAACTTAATGGATATATACAGGGATGACAAAAAATTTAATTAATCAAAAATGTGCTTTATTACTAAATTTGTTTACAAGTAACTTTATTCAAGTTAATAAAATAATATCTATCAATTTAAAATAATAAATCAATAGGATTTAAGTAATATACTGTAGAATTTAGCTTTTTTTTTTTTGGTCACTGGCGGCCACCCCGTTTGGAGGCAGTGCCCCAGCATGGCCCCCCCACTGAAAATGCTCTGGACACGCCCCTGCTTTCAAGGGAACTCGCGCTGCGTTGATTGACGCTAAGGGAACGTCTATACCAACGCCACCATAGAGAGAAGTGCCTGTCCAGTGTGAAATCAGGACGAGCAGCACTAGGACGAGAGCACTCGGGACCCCGGTGTAGAGTCCAAGTCCAGAGAATAAAACCTGACGAATGTGTGAGGTGAGGACCAGCCTGCCGCATCACAGACGTCCTGGGGTGCGTTTCCCGTACAACTATGTAGCTCGCTGCTTCACTACCATAGTACGATGCATCGTTGGAGAAATCAACTAGCTAGTCACGACTGTTTCCCGAAACCGTACTGTCGCAAAGTATCGTGCAACCACGTTGGTTAATGACGTCTCGCACGTGGTGGAGTAATAACTACTTTTAATGAAACTGTTTGAGATCCAATTAACGCTAGATTTTTTTCATATAAATTACAGGCATGTCATCTGAGGACTATTTCTAATTTTTCTCAGTTATTTTGCTTTATTACCAGATTCAATATTTGGCTCGTTCTTACATAGAGCACGTTCGCACATGCGCACTCTTCAAACACGGTACTTTATATCTTTTGACAAACTAAAAGACGTAAATTACATTTGTATGTATTCTAAATAAAACGCACAGGTTGTACTGAATGATAGCTTGCTTATTTTGCTCAAGATAAGGATTTATTACGTCCAAATGTCATGCAATATAGAATGCCTCTAACCACAGGTCGAGAGCTGTCGTTCAAACCACACAACTTTGCGATGCTGTTTGCGAATGTTCGTTGGAACGATGGTTTCGGGAAACACTGACTCGTTGAACTGCTGATAAGGACGGAACTTGAGATCATAGTTGGCTAACGATGCTTTCGGGAAACGCACCCCTGAAGAGGAACTCCTGACAATAAGGCCTTAGAGGCCACCATACTCCTAGTTGAGTGAGACCGCAAAATTTCTAATTTTATTTTGTATATTTAAAATATACTGAAATATAAATATATCAATTAAGCTTTATTTTAGTTAACAAAAAAAAGTTTTAAAAGTTTTAGTTTTACTAAACAAAGAGTATTATATATATATATATATATATATTAGGGCTGTCAAATGATTAATCACGATTAATCGCATCCAAAATAAAAGTTTGTGTTTACATAATAAATGTGTTTGTACAATTATTTTGTATATATAAGTACACACACGTGCATTTATATATTTAAGAAAAATTTTATATTTATATATAAAATATTTATATATAATATAAATTATATATAAATCTATATATAGTATATACATGCAAATATTTCTTAAATATATACAAGCATGTGTATGTATTTATATATATAAAATAATTATACACAGTACACACACATTTATTATGTAAACACAAACTTTTATTTTGGATGCAATTAATCGTGATTAATCATTTGACAGCCCTAATATATATATAAATATTTTATTTTTATTTTATTATTATTTTTTATTTATTTAAGTGTTTAGCAACATTGTTTATGAGTCACCCTCACAATTGAGTTCAACATGAGAGCGGGTTGATGTAATCTGTTCAAATTGATATCTAAAATTGCAAACACAGTAGCAGGAACATGAATGCTGATGAATGACCCTCAGTCATTAATGAAGATGTTTGTGTGCTGGACTCATAAGCACTGAAGTCATTATGACCCCCAGGGATCTGTGTAGGGCTAAAGGTCATCTGTGTCTCTGGCATCAGCGGGAAGGCACAGACTAATTAGGCATTAATTAAGCATGTAATCTTCATCTAGAAAGAAGATGAAGAACGAGATCAAATATGGACACGTGGGAGGTGTACTGAAAATCGGCTCTATTACTCCACACTAGCGTTGCATGCATTTAGGCAACTAGCAAAAACATGTCAGCAGTTTAACAAGACATACAAGACTTTACAGTAATGCTGCTATAGTGCCTCTTGTGGCAATGCTGAGAATGCACTGAAAAATGCTCTGATATCTTTCAAAATGCAACAAATTAAATCAAGCTTAGATTCACATAATTAATTTCACATTTCTTTAGACACTGCAAAACATATGTGCACTGAAAAGTCCCTCACGAACCGCCTTTATGCATTATGGTGTTCCCTCCAAAATCTGTAATGACAAAACCAAACCATGGGGCTTCTGAAACAGCGCTTGACATCCCATAATCTATAGTAGTAGCTAGCAGGCCTGCGTCAGACTTCATGATGTATATGGCGTGTCAGGAAGTAAACTATGACCCATTATCTTTGATAAATGGTCGTATTGTCTCCTGTAAGTTGCCGCGTGCTGTGCCGTCGCTAAATGCAAGCCGTACAGTGATATTTATCATGCTCACACTCAACCTGCACACACTGCAATACAGCAGGACAAATGGCATGTTTACATCTGTGCAAAATACCTGGAGTTTGAGAATATATACATGACACCGACTGGTCTGCTCAAATCTTCTCTTATATCACAACCTCAATGGTCAAAAAGCTGACCAAAAAAAACAACATTAAAAAATGATTAATTGGCTGGTTACTGTACATTTTACTATCAGTTAAATTAAATAAAAAATTATATTATATTATATCATATCATATCATATTATTATTCAAAATCATTAAAGGGAACTACAGTTGTAGAACATTTGTAGTGCAAAACAAAAAAAAAGCTGACAAATTTTTTTTCATTAAAATACTTTAAATTAAATTAAAAAATATGATTATATTATATAAGGTTATATACAAAAATATTGTATTTTATTATATTATATTTATTTTGCATTCCTCTTATTAAAATATTAAATAATTGTCTTTACTACAATATTTTCCCACCTATTTCTGGGTATTTTCAATTATTTTTCCATGACTACATAATGCCAAGTTCAGAGCCATGAATCAAATGGCTCTCAAATTAAATATCCTATTTAGTAATACAATACACTTTGATTTAAATAAAAAAGGTATGACACCTGAACGAAAACCATTTATGTACAATAATGAATGCATTTTATAAGGAGATTAAAAAAAAATCCTATAAAGAATTGCAAATTATGTATATCCAAAATGACAGTATAAAACTATTGACCTATACTCATTGTTTATGAGTTTGAAACCAATATATTTTATGTTGAAAAATTTTTAGATACTGTATATGCAAATATAATATACAGATAATAATATATAGAATATATATAATATATATATATATTTTTTTAATTAATTATTTTAAAGAATTATAATATATATAATATATATAGAATTTGCATTTTATCATTCACTTTTTATAGGAGTGACCAGCCGCAATTTACGGCTGTGAGAATTCAACTACAGAATTAAACATGATTTTTTTTTTACATATGAAGCTGAAAAGATCTAAACCTCAAACCTCAGGTCTGTTTTGAAAGGTTTATGTTACTGATAAAAATCAATTTCTCTATGGAGAAAATGAATGTGATTTTTCTTCTCCCAGAACGCGACTGCTGTGCTCTCTATAGGGGAAAATGTTCAGTGATGAATTGAAGTGCACTAGTTAGAGCCCTGAGTGGACACCGGCTTAGTGAGAGTGAATGCTTTGATTGTTGACAGACTGAATGAATCTTTGTCTTCATTTAGTCCGGAGAGAAAACTGCCTTACGCAGCGCAGCAGGCCAAGACAAATACCATAACACCTCTCTCGTCTGCTCGGATTTCCTCTTCTCATAATACACACACACACACACAGAGAGAGAGAGAGTCTCAAGCCAAAGTCTATGATACGCAATACTGCAATTCTGTGCTTTTCAGTTCACAGTAATGCCATTTATTCTTGCGCACTGGCAGCTGTAATAAACCACTGGTGCTTCAGTCTGTCTCTGTTCAACAACACCAGCTCCTGTCACTCAATATAGACAAGCGTTAGTCTCGCAACACAACATCTGCATTCAATAACAATAACTCCCATTAGAGTATTAGAAGACTGTTAGGTTATGGTTAGGACATGTACTTGCAAAGTTACTTATAGTTAGTAGAATGTCTAAAGTGGAGCATCAAAATAAAGTTATATTTTAAAATGTAATTTATTATGTGATCAAAGCTGAATTTTCAGCATCATTACTCCAGTCTTCAGTGTCACATGATCCTTCAGAAATCACTCTAATATGATGATTTGATGCTCAAGAAACATTGATTATTATCAATATTGAAAACATTTTAACATGAAATGACATTTTACTTTTCAGGATTCTCGGATAAATAGAAAATTCAAAAGAATAGCATTTATGTAACATTTTACATGTCTTTACTGATCCATTTAATATATCTTTGCTGAATAAAAGTATTAATTACTTTCTGATTCCAAATTGTTTACTACTATAATTATATATTGTTTTGTATAACTGCAATCATTTTAAATGCACTTACTGTACTCTGTCAATGCTAAACAAATGTCAGTTTCCACTGTATCATGATGCAAATATTAAACTGTGCGCAGATTAAACCGATCAGTCATTGGTTTAGTTTCGTGTCCTTCAGCCAGAGCGATCTGAAGTCATCTCTCCGCCGTACGTAATATCTTACGCAAGTGAGATCATTCGATCATTTCTGTCCTGATGTATTACAGCCATAACTTTCACACTGTCAGCGCAGGAAAAATTTAAATGCAGCCGTTGAATTAATAACAATAGAGGTCAGACAATCGCTCACCGTATCATGCAGACAGAGATAATCTCTACAGCGACTAGACTCAGACGTCAATGAAGCGTTTAACCCGCCGGGCCTTGAACACTCCTCCGTCTCTTTATCAGTCTGCGTGGATCTGACACAGAAAAACAGATGAAAAAGTAAACAGACATGTTTAGCTGTATATCATTTCAGTCTGTTTCATTTCCAGTCACTTGGTTTGTAATTAAAGAGCGGAAAACACATTTACAGTAATGTTCTTAACAATGGAAGCTGAGCAAACACGTTAAACGGCAGACAAATAAGTGGAATGCCAGAAAAGTCAACATAATTCAAAGATATATTCTCTGAAATCTCATGCAATTCAGATAAAAAATCATGAAAAAAATATTCAGAAAGAAAATTTCTGTCCATCCATCCATCCATCCATGAATATCTATCATCTTTCTTTCTCAGTAAATATTGATATTGATGAATTTTCATTAACCAGCAAATCATGTCATTAGTTTGAGAATCTTTTCATTTTATTGGCAAACTTAATATTCTCTCTCTCTCTCTCTCTCTCTCTCTCTCTCTCTCTCTCTATATATATATATATATATATATATATATATATATATATATATATAAAGCATTAGTGTGCTTGTGCATGTTTCATGGCTGTCGATATGCCTTAAAATGATATAACTTGTATGTATATATATATGTCATTTGCAATGTAATCATTTTAAGGCATCTTGACAGCCCTGAAACATGCACGAGCACATGACATAAGATTAAGAGTGTTTAAGTTTAGGTCGCTCTGTAATGACATTAACCCAACAATAGCATTCAGGTTCGACACGCGCACACACTCCATGCTTACTTTTAATTAAGCTCTCAGTGTCACTGATTCAAAAGGCCTGTTTTTCTCCTCCCTGCAACACTCAGAAACGCTGAATAATTAGCTCAGCTCAAAGAGAACAAGGTAGGAGGTGGAGAACTGGTGTAGCACTGGGACCTTCAGCAAATAAAGTGGAAAGGCAGTAGATGAATTATTCAAGATGGTGCTGGATGTGGCCACGGGCTACAGCATCCATCAGGCTGCTCGCAGAAAGATGCTCAATTAATGCCTTTAAATATATAGCAGTCTCACACCTCTTCATAAATGACTATCAATAATCCTCTCGGCTCGGGTACTGCCGGCTCACATTTAGCCTTAAAAACAACGGGGGTGGATTTAAGAAAATGAAATATATATCAATTTGTTTTTTTTGTTTTTTTGCATGGTGACATTATTTCAATAATGATTAAGCACATTTAAACCCAAAAATCTCTTTTAAGGAAATTAAGAAAAAACTGTAAATCAGCAACAACAAAAAAAATTATAATCAGCATTAATTAGCACAGAACAAGCATGTTTAATTGTCATGAAAGTAACCTCACAATATACAAAGAAAATTAGTGGGGTTTTTTTAGGATCTATGCTTTACAATGGAAAAAGTAGCCTACTATATTTTCGTTATAATGATTATATTTTCAGCAGGCTGCTGTTGTGCTCATCGTAAAAATGACAAATGTCACGATTATGTTGAGTCAGTTTCATTTTCATGGACTTTCAGTTTGCACTCATCAGTTTCCCACTCATTGATAAGTCTTTCTGTTCAGCTGTGTCCTTATTAGTCCTTGTTTTTAAACGTTTATCTCGTTTATACTATACGGTCGTGTTTTGCCTGAGTGTTTATTATCTGTGGATGCCATTAAAGACTCTTTGCATCAAATTCTTTATCATTGTGCATCTTCCTGCAACCGTTGGTGACAATAAATATAGCTTGCATGTTTTTCATGCAAAATATCACGCCTTAGTCCACTGGTACTTCAAGAATAACTACAAAAGGACACTGTGCGAAAACGAATGTTCCTCTCAGCGTGATGCGAGGCACTAATACGCCAGGCCGCACGTTTCAAAAGCGGTGTAATATTCAAAGAGACGCACCACTTCAAACGTGGCATTATTCCATTAGAGGGATCGCATGACTAGTCACTCGTCCGACGACAACAAGTTTCGTCTGGAGGTTCTTGAAGGTTATTTAAGGTTGTTGCGTTTTATTATGTTCATCAAGGATCAGAGATACCGAGTAAAAAGATTTGTGGAGCACGAGATAAATGCATGTTATTTCTGCCGGTTGTGCAGTGACATAAGTCATTTTTGTAATATTTTTTGCACAAAATCCAGAAAAAGATAAGTGTATATTGAAGCTGGTTAGGTCACAAGAACCTGTTTTTCTTTTGTGAAAACCGTAAATGTGCAAAAACCTCAAGGTCATCACCAAACCACCTCTAAGCAGAAAACCCATTTCTCTTTCTCACTAAATTGTATGGCCTCTAATCCAAATAGAAGTGACTGAAGATGCTTGGCTAGCCGTACAACTCGTCCTTCCTAAACGCTTTAATCACTGTAATCTGACATATTCATAACTGCTTTCTTGGTGAAAGCGTGAAGTTAAGTTGAGGGAGTCTAAGGATGACCTTTCCTACACCAAAAGAACAATTAAACACAAAAAAAGGTCCCGTTGTTGAGTTTCTCCACTAATGATGTTCACAATTATTTTCAATTATTGTAATGTTGTGAATGAAAGGCCGCTGGCAGCTCCTTTTGAAAGTGTGTACGGAGCGACGTTTATTCTCAGCCTCGCGGCGTTAATGAGCTTCTGACGCGGGCGCTAGTCTTCAGGCACTTTCCTACAACACACTCTCAGCCAAACTCACACACACGGGTCTGACCCACAGCTTTGTTTCTATCTGACAAGGTTTGACGTTGCTCTAATGGCTCTGTTCTTTTATGAAACGGTAACTTGTTAGCATTGCCTTATTTAATGTTCTTATAACTCATAAGACTTCGTTATGAAAGCTTGGATGTCTTATGAGGCGAGTTGAGCGATGCTTTTAAAATTAAAACCGTTCTCTTGTCGATACGGTGAGATTTATGCAAATAGTCTGAGCATAAACGAGCTGAGCAAGCTTGAGCCAATTTGCCTCCTTATAAGTTCTGCTGACACATGGAAGAACGGTCTACTTTTAACAGAAGAAAAACTTTCCATCCTCAACTATCATGCATTCATTCTTTGACGGCAGGCATAAATGCATTGCATTGTTAAACCCTCAAACAAATGATAATTACGACATTATTTACTCGCCTTCATGTCTTTCCAAACCTGTACGCTCATATATTTCTTCACAAGGAGAGTTTTTTAAGAAACAGGCAAGCGGTCACGTCTATCAAACTCCAAACTCCAAACATGCAACATTATGCAGTGCAGTGTGATGCAGTCTGATAAATATAAAGAAACACTATGTTATGATTCATAAAAGCTATAAACTTTTGCATTGCAGACGAGCACATACACTTCTCATTTAGGGTAAGCATGACTTCAATTACTGAAGCTTAAAACTCTAAACCTCTCGAAATGCATACAAACCACTAGCTAAGGTGAATTCAGCGACTACAAATGGCTGTTTCCTCATATAGTGCCCTATTTAAGGTTATAGGGTGATTCGGACAGTCCTATAGTTATTGTGTTCACTGTCTCTCGTTAATTAATTAGTTCTGTGTATTTATGGTGCATTCAAGTCATCTCGTATAGATCGTATTTACGAGTTGAACGCACTTGAATGCCAGCACAATGTCGTAAATCCCAGTGGGGAGCTCGGGATTTTCTCTAATGGTGCGTGCGTGCTATGGTAATTATGGTAAATACCAAAAACCGACGTGAAAATGCACATGAACACCCCCTCATGTGGTATTTTCCACTGGGCAACTCGTAGACTATTTTGATGGACGAGTTGCCGAGATGAGATAACTTTTGACCTTTTCAAAATGGCGGAGAGCATCGCAAGAGTTGTGAATGGGAAGCATTGTACACAACTAAACGTTTTTTGCTACTGTTGGCGGATAGTTTTTGTAGACTATACAATGTTGTGTCATTAACAATTGTAATATAATGCGTTAACACTCAGTGTCAGTTTTAAAAATACCTTTATGGTTTGGTGTTACCTACCCCGAGCAGATGCTAGCTAACGTTAGCAGTCAATAGAAGCCTCCTAGTAATGAGCTGGTAGGAAAGATTAGGCTAGTAGCTATGCTTCACATAAGGATAGACCTAGCGTTTGCAGCTAAAACAGAAATATTAGCTCTTAACTAAAAAAAATCTCTACTATTCATGATCTAGAAAATATACAGCATATTATTTACCGTTTGAGTTTTGATAAATTAACGTTATCTTCTTGCTGTAGCAGATGACTTAAGCAATCTAAAATTGTTTTAGTTAAATAACAGGTCTGGGTCCATCTTTTCACCACATTACGACAACAAAAGCACTTGAACGCAACACACTGGTAAATACCAGTTCACAAGTGGAAAATATCATCTTTTCCATAGCACGTGAACGCACCATAAGCCCCGATCTTTCCGAGTTGTGGGCGTGTCACTGAGAAACATGGCGGAATACCACAATACTTAAATATTATGCAGTGATATTGTCAAGGTTTTCTATTTACAGCGCAGTAAAGCTAATTGCCTGCACAGAATATGATGGCATTATAATATAACAATGCAACATTAACGATAAAGTTGGCAGTGGCTTCATAAATTAATTAAAAACATTAAAAAAACAAAGTACATCCGATGCACATTTCTTTGTTCTTCATTTTCTAGAAGAGTTTAAGAACCTTACTGTATTTTTGTGTTATTAATTAAGAGAAAGTACTCCGCCATCTTACTCCGACGAAAGTGACTTGAACACGTAAATAAACACGACTTCCCACCTCGTACATGCGAACTTCCCAGGAGGACTTGAACGCACCATTATACCCCCTGTTGAGGTCAGTTTGGCCTACTTATTGGTTGTTATCTATTTTATGATGCTCTGTACATTTGAGTTCTTCATGAAAGCTTTGCTTTATAGAAGTTGTTTTGTAAGTAAATGAAGTTTGCTGGCCTGGATCCAAGCCTCTGCTCGCTCCGTGTCCCTGCATACGTAACTAAGATGCTGATTGTGTCAGAATCCTGCTTTAATCATAAAAAAAAAGATGTGCTGCCCTTAAATAGCTTTAATAAAGTTAGCTGGTATTTTGTAATGTAACTACTTATTCTGGCGAGCATCTTGTCTGTAGCTTAAGTACTGTAAATTATGAATAACTCAACAGTTTCAAAGCATCACACTACACTTTCTCCCCCACGAGTTGCAGTAGGGCCCCGATGCCTCTTTCACGCTGATTTTATAGCCAGTCTTAAATACACATGCAGGCCATTGCCCATTTTATAGGACTCATTATCGGAGTGTTGGGGGAAAGAACTAATTATTTACATTAGGCCTGTAGCTTACGGCACGTCAGGGCCAGTCGATTCCAGTGGGCCGATGTTTAATGTGCGCCTTCATTCCGGCATCAGGCTCTCAATTATTCATCTCTTATAGTCTTTCCGTCTGAGGGACCCCATGCATTCTTGATTTGCACAGGCGATTGGTGAGGATGCAGATATGATGTCGATGTAGCCACACACACTCCACTAACAGAACAACAACAGGGAGAGAAAGCCAGGTTACTGCACACATTGTCTTTAGCCATAAAAAATATAGGTATTTAAGTGACTAGTGATGGTTTTACTTGCCTGTCGTATGTTGCATCCAGTTAAATGTGAAGTTTATTCATTTAGTTTGGGTATTCATTTGGTTTGGTAATATTTCCTTACTCTAATATTTTATTTATATGTATATGTGTACTGTTTTCAGTTAAATGTGAATAATAGTTGTATCTAATTTCATGTAAAATATCTAACCTTTTTGTAGTCTGATCAGATAATTAATTATAAGCAAATAAGCAGTTCAGTTTTTACTTCCAGGCCTGGAAAAGTTAATGTGGTGATATAGATTTTTCTAGTTGCTACTTCCAAATTCATTGGGCAAAAGAATATTTCGCACCTTGAATTTGAGATTTATTTCTTGTTTATTTCTATAAATGCAAGTCTACTCTTCTAGTCTTAATGCACTACCAGAAGTGAGACATCAAGACTTCATTCTTGTGATTGTGGAGCAATATAAAGTTGCACTCAACAGATAACAGATGTCCTTCGCCTTTAAGTCTTCTGACTGAAACGGCACGAGGGATTCAGCTGAAACACAATGACTGATCAGGCCAGATATGTAGCGGAAAATAAAACTTTTCAAACATTTATCAAACAAATTGTTTCCTGAAAAATCTGACAAGTCAAAATGGCAGTTCACTGGTACGGATTTATTTTAGAGAATAAAATATACACCAAGTTATCATTTATTTTTGGGCCCTGTATTACATAGTTTCTTGCACATTTCACAATGCTCTCACCATGAAATGTACAGTGAACAGTGCTACTGCTAAAGCATGTTCAGTTTTATTTGAAACTTTTATAAGTTAGTTGTTACCGTTCAGAAATGACATGTCTGGTGAGCGGCACTGAAAGGTTAATGCGCTATCACACTTGGAAATAACGTCCAACCCTAAACCTAACAGATAGTGTTAACAGAAGCAAATGTGAGATAAAAACACACTTGCTGAAGAAACATGCCGCTTTATCATGCATCTATGAGTCTTTGAGCTCTATTATCTGGACTCGCATCACAAGGGCAATGCTGTATCAGCTGGACTACTGAGCCAGTTTACTACGCCAGAAAAGCTCACATGTGGAGCTGGTTAAGTGATGCCAACATCAAAATGTATTCATTTACAAATCAAGCACTATATGCTAAAAGTGTTTTGAGGTCAGAACAGTATTGTGTAAGGAACATATGTGAATAAAGCCTTTATTAATCAATAATCTGCCCATGTAATCATAATAAAATTAAAAATACAAATAAAAAAAGGAATAAAAGTTGTTTTGTTAGGGTTGTGCTGTGTTTTAATTTCTGGAAACTGCAGTGAATTGTAAGTAAAGTAAAATCATTTCCAATGAGCCTACGTTGCAATAACAACTACACAGCAAACATTTCAATAGCGAATACACACTAGAAAACATACATTAATTATTAAGCTAGTGAAATGCATGATTTAGTACAATATCTGCAGATGCTTTGACCTTCTTGAACTGAGATGAACATGGTCTTCTTGGACTGAAGAGAAATACAATAGATGCGTTCTTCATCCTATATAGGAAAAAAAAGTTCACGAATTAGATCTTCATACCACAGAAATGAGAATACTAAATGAAAATGCAATCTCATTTGTGTCTCCTCTAGAGTTTTAAAAGAGATCTAAATACCTCAGACTTGCCAAGATACTAAATCTCTCATCATATTCTCCCAAAACCAGCTGCTTTCCACTTATAACTTGTTTTCGCATCTTCAAAGCAGCTGCGGCTGCGATTCCACAAGGTTGATGCTCAAATTAAATGCATCTAAGACCTTCAGTAGATCAACCTCTGAGCCAGAGAACAAACATGGAGCTTTTTACACCCATAAAGCTTTAAAAACCTCCCTAACCCGCAGCAGATGTTCTGGCCTGGAAGTTACGCTCCACATGCACTCTTTATCAACTCAGACCAGCCAATTTATAGAGCGTGACAATGCATGCGCTCGCCATGTTTACAGCAAGCATAAGTTTAGCTCGCTCCCGATTGGATAACAGAGCCATCAATACTCCGCTTGTCTTGTGTGTCGCGTCTTCTAAGGCAGGTATCAGCATTCGACCAGTCTAAAAGAAAAGGCACAGCAATGATGTCAGTGGTGCAGAACTAATTTATATTTTCATATTGCACTGTAGATACGAGAGAGGAACAAGCCTAAGGGGGGTTATCAGTGAATAACAAATTCATTTGAGGATGTACCGTATTCGACACACTGATGCAGCTCCTCTTATCGGGCCCGCTGGAACTGATTGGTTAAACTGGCGTGGTGAATATACATCAGGGAGAGGCCACGCTTTGCATGCTAAAGTTCAACCTGCTTGTTTACCTCTCTCCAGAGACCCGCGAGGATGAGAGATTACAGACACGCGCGCGCAGAAAACCAACCAAGGAAATTATGGCAGGACAAATGGTGGAGCTGTAAAATTGGTCAAGAGTATGAATGGTAAAAGAGTCTCAAGGTGATACGGCATCATTGCTTCGTGAAGAGAGAGGAGACGAGGGGGTCCTGAGCCAAAGGCAATGTGTCAAGATAACAATGGGACACACACACACACACACACACACACACACACACACACACGTTTGTAACCATAAAGTAACTAAACACATTGTGCCAAACAAATTGGCTTAATAACTAGTCCAATAGGCCTACCTGGATACTCTGGAGAAAAACATTGTGTTATTCTGTGAATGTCCGAGCGATGTTTTGGGCATCACAGAAACCGATGCAGAACATTTAATAGTCAGCCGTAATGACTTTTTCTGGCGCTAATTGTACCAGCTTTCATGAACTACACTCATTATGTTTTCCACTATGCGCTTGATCTGCATGGCCACGGCTCTAATGGACGAGTGTTGAAAGAGATGTTTTCTTTGAGGAAGAGCAGGTGTTATTGACATCATGGGCTTTTAGGTGTGTGTGTGTGTGTGTGTGTGTGTGTTATGGTGTAACAATAAAAATACATAAGATAACAACAGCACAGCAAAGCCAAAATTGTGGGGGGGGTTTATAATGTAAATGTAAATGTAATATAAATGTTTTTTTAAAGACTCTTTATGCTCACCAAGACTGCATTTATTTGATGCATCAAAATTTTTGAGAAAAATAAAATAATGGGTTTCAATTTGAATATATTTTTAAATTAATAAATTAATTGTTATTTTTGTTATACAAATCTGCATAAATACATAAACCTTGAATTCACTGTTAGTCCCTTACATAAAAGTGTCTACCAGAAGAAATGATAAGTAGAAATATTTAAATATCAAAATTATTTAAATATTCATATATAAATATTGAAACATTTTATAAAACATTTTATATTTAAATATTAAAATGGTTATACACACACACCAAAAAAGATTAATACAAAAAAGTAACATCCAGAAATATCTAACATTTGTTTTGGAAAACAGAACTTATTAATAAATTGCCTAAAATTAATGCAAAACTCTTCAATCTTAAAATTTTCTTCCGGTTTACATTTACATTTTGTCTTAGTTAATAGCCCATCCTTGATATTTAAGACAAACAGGCAATCAGCCAGGATATATTCTGTAAAAAAGTGATCAGAAAACTATTTCTAAAAAACAAAAACTAAAAATTATTAAGCAATAAACTTCATGCGTAATTGAAAAAATTAAGTTATGTGAACTTGACAATTCCGCATACCTTAATTTTTTCAATTACGCATATAGTTTATTTACTTAATTTTAAGGCACCGTTTTTTTTTTTTAAGTTAAGTCAACTAATCACTTTTTACAGTGTAGCAAAATGTGGGAAGGCATGAGATGCTATTAGTTATAAAGTGTAGAAGTATGTTTATGTAAAAATGCAGATTGACAGTATCTGTCTTATCATGTTAAGCTTTAGCTTACTGAACATCCCTGATAGACCGGGGTCTTACGGTAAACACAGTTTAGAGCCGTCCAAGACATGCATAATTTAAATGATAACCAAATAGCCGAAGTGCGTGAGAAGGACGAATGGCGAATTCTGGGGTGAATTATGAATTCCTCAGATGTCCTCGGATGACATGACGTGGGCTCTTAAACTATTGACAAACTGATAATATATATAGGCCTACCTCAGTGTGATCTTCTGAGAATAAAAACCTTTAATCTCACAGGCTTCCATATAAAACGCTCACATATTGGCATAGGTGGGAAAATCGTGTACAAAATGCATTTCAAAGATCTGAAGTGAAACGTTTTCGGCATATGAAGTGTGTGTGCTTCAAGAACAAAAAAAGCAATTAAACAAGCTCAAGGTTGTTGTTTTATCTAATCAGCATTCTTTTAATGGTGTAATTTAAGTTATCTTCTTAGCAAAAAAATAATTTGTTTCATGCATGTGCAAAACACCCATAAAAACATACAGCTGGCTTTCAATAAGTGTGATGAGGGATATATCACTGTGTCAGTCCCATATATTTGAATTTATGTTTCATTTGTAGAGATGAATAATTTCTCACTTTTAAAGTCCAGACAGACGATTCATCGCTTTGATCATAAATCACTTAATACACAACTTCATTACACAACTTACACATATATAATTAAAGAAATAGATTGCACAAAGTTAAAAAATTGGTTATTTACTCACCCTCATGTGCGTATGTTGTTATATACTTGTTAACAATTTAATTAAAGGTGACATAGTTACCCGTTACATGTACTAATAGAAATAACAGTAATAACATAACTCTAAGTACATGTTAATTAATATTATGTCGTACTTATTTAAGTAAGTACAATGTAACTATGTGATCTTAAAATAAAGGGTTACACTTTATTTTACGGTGTCCGTTACAGTGTAATTATAAATTACAGTAACATTAATTAACTACATGTACTTACTATAGGGTAGAGTTAGGGTTTGGGTATGATTATGCACAATTTATAGTAATTACATGTAACATGTAACAACGACGCTGTAAAATAAAGTGTAGGCTATAACCTTATATTTTTTTCCAGATAATATCAGTTCAAAGGGAGGTCTGTGTATCTAAACAAAGAAGAAAAAAACGCATCATCAAAAAAGACTCATAAAAGTAAGTCATACACAATTTTCTTTATATATATATATATATGGGCTGTCAAATGATTAATCACGATTAATCGCATCCAAAATAAAAGTTTGTTTACATAATAAATGTGTTTGTACTGTGTAAAATTATTTTGTATATATAAGTACACACACGTGCATTTATATATTTAAGAAAAATGTGTTATTTATATATAAAATATTTATATTTATATATAGTATCAATTATAGATAAATCTATATATAGTATATACATGCAAATATTTCTTAAATATATACAAGCATGTGTATGTATTTATATATATATATAAAATAATTATACACAGTACACACACATTTATTATGTAAACAAACTTTTATTTTGGATTTGACAGCCCTAATATATATATATATATATATATATACACACACACACACACAGTTCAAAAGGGAATGTCAACCTAAATATTGTCTTTTTCTCACATGCATATATATACAGTATGTGTTAAATTTAGTTTTAGTTCAGTTTTAGTTATAGTTTTCCATCAAATATTCTATTTTTTCAGTTTTAATTACAAAAAAAAAAGATTCTAGTTTTAATTTTAGTTAACCTGTCTAAGCATTGTTTAAATTGATTTGCTTTTATTTATTTGTAAAAAAAAATAAACCTTTTTCCCACCTGTTCTCATTCAGTTTCTCCCATTATTGTGGCCAGAAAAATGCAGGATGAGTCAGAGAACAGAACAATTGTCTTTGTCACTCCGATGCAATTAGGATTGATAAGAAATATCCATCTAAGGATGAGCAGCCATTACCAGCGGGTCGGAGTGTGTGCGTGTGTTTTACTGTCCTATCCCGGCCTGTCAGTCCATCAGGAACGCGTGATGCTGTGATTGGGCCAAATGGAGATGAAAGTGGCGGCAATCACGGCCTGTGGCATTAAAACCTTTTATACATTCCTGTGGTGGAGAGCTTTATAACGGTCACCTCACAATGGGGCCTGATCGTGTGCATGTGCACTTTTGGACACGTACTGCACAGACACTCGTCATGCTGTGTGTAAGTGCTCGGGTTATGAAAGATCTCCTACCACACTGATAATAACCAGTTATCATCGGCTAGAAAGCACATTGTAGTTGTAATGAGTCACCAGCGTGTGCATCTGTTTGTCTCAGGTGCACTGCATTTACATTAAATCATTTAGCAGATGCTTTTATCAAAAACGACTTACAAATGAATCATAAATCAGAGTGAGGCACGTAATACACATCTTCGTTAGGACACTCACACACATTGTTAAAGAAATAGATTACACAAAGCACATAATGCATTTACATTAAAGAGGTAATTATCATGCAAAATTATATTTTCCTGCTGCTTTGAAATAACAGTTTAGTGCACAATGTACAAAAGATCCTTTTCTCTGACCTCAAACCTTAAACATTACGATATGGTTCATTCTTAACATTGGATGTGTTTTAAGAAACTGAAAAATAAAAGTTTTAAAACCCAATAACTTATTTATTTATTTATTTATTTTATGCTCACAATTTAAAATCTAACTGTCAGGCTTATTAATTTATGCAATAAAAATACTTTGGTTACACTTTATAAGGTGTCTGTGTTACAGTGTAATTATACATTTAAGTACGGAGTAATATTTATTAACTACATGCACTTTGGGGGTAGTTAAATGTAATTATGCAAAATTTATAGTAACTATACAGTAACTTGTAACAAAGACACTGTAAAATAAAGTGTTACCAATACTTTATACTAAAACATTAAGATTAACTAACAATGAGCACAACATTTGTAACATTATTAATGTTAATGCATTAGTTAATGCAATTTATAAACTAAAATATAGTCCTACCTAAATAGTCATATTTTTAACTAATACAAATGACTAAGGCACATAACAAAATAGCTACAAATTAATCTAAAATTATAAGAAAAAGATCAATAATGATTAATTAATAATTAAAATAAATAATATTAAAGTAACTACAGTAAGTGGTTCTGCGCATTTGCCTTATATATCTGCTCTTTGCTTTCTTGTGTCTATTTATCCACATAGCCAAAGGTCACGACAACAGAGTAAACTTAAACTAACTTAAAAACAAGCAATAGCATATGGCATCATCAACCATTAATTATCATAATGCTTTCATTCTGAACACAATGAACGAATTGAAAGAGGCTGTTATTGAAGGATGGAGCTGCAAACTCTGATGGACTTGATAAAAAAAAAAACTTAAAGCCGAAAACTAAACGCTGTTGCTCTTTTCAAATAAAGGTTAGTCAATCATAACCGAGAAAATTTACATAGACGTCCTAAAGGTACGGTAGCAAAAAAAAAAAATAGCTTGTTTAATTCTGAAAATCAATCAGGGAGCGTGTGGAAAGGGTTCATTAAAAAAACAATTACAATTTTGGTCCAAGAAACCTTAACTAAGATTATAAGTAAACCTGAGGGAAGAAAAATAAGCAGAAAGTCACTATGAAAATAGTTTTTTAAAGCACTGTGTTTTTATCTGTGTTGTCGTATTTCCTTTTGAAACAAGAAACAAGAAAATGAAGTTATCAGTGGAGGGGGCGGAGACATTCTCCTTCTAGACAACATTTGATTGGACAAAATGCGTGAGTGCAAGATGATGTCATCAATATTTTATTGCCTTTTGCCCTGTAAGCACATTTTAAATTAAAGGGGTCATGACATGAGAAACCAAATTTGCCTTGATCTTTTGGTATTTAAGAGGTCTTTGTATCATTAAAACTTCCTGCAAGTTTCATAGCTTAAGACGTCCTCCCCATTATAAACAATTTATTTAATCAAGCTCTAAATACAGCTCGGTCTGGATCCATGGTGAAGTGACGTCACGGTACGAAGTGACGTACCAGTCGTTTGTATATGACCGCCTCCAGCGCAGGACAACTACGCCTCATTTCACATCATCGCATCGATGTCGCGCGGCTCGCGCCCACATGTGTTCAGTCGACGGGCAGCGAGTGGGTCTGTTTATAAGAAGATTGATGCCACGCAGATGTGCTGTTCCTGCTGTGGACAAACAACATGTTTGAATACGCTGGCGGCAGGGAGAAATGGACGTCCCAGTCACGGCAGTGTTAATATACACTGCCGAGGTGTTCTCTACATTTCAAGGATGACTATTTTGAGAACAAATCGCAGTATGATGCTGGCTTTGCCAGAAAACCTTTGCTTAAAGATCAGGCCGTGCCCACTATTCTGGGCCCAACAACGATGCCGCAAACTGTAAGTAATGTATTTCATCTTAAAACTACTTTTTATGCATAAGCACTGACGTTAGCCAATCATAACAGTGGGCGTTAACACTGAACTCTTAAAGGGGAAACACCCCCAAAACAGACTGTTTGAATCCGAGGATGAGAAACAGGGTAAATTTGAAAAGGTTTTTGTCCAAAAAACTATAGTAATACTATAATTGCAACTAAGGGAACATAATAAAGCAAAAAACAAAAACCATGTCATGACCACTTTAATGTCAATCCGATAAAAGTTATTTTGTCAACTTTTAGCAGTGCACTTAATGCTCTGAAAACTACAGACTTGAACTAAAAGCCACATAAAGGTTCAGTGAGATCTGATCTCCTCCTGAGTCCTGACCTCTCCCAAAACCCGCTGAGTGAAAACATCTATTTCAGCTTTTAAGGTTTGCGGATCTCCGAGAACCAACGCAGCGATGTGAGTGATGCTCTGTGGATCGTCGCTTAATTCCAGGTTTGGTTGAGAGTTTTGACAAGAACAAACCGCACAATCTGCAATGGATGTCAAGGAAGGAGAGCATTTCACCGACGCTGCAACCATCCATTTCCACATCCATTTGAGCCGTCCTGCAAAACACGGCAGGGCCGATGACATGCGAGCGCCTGAGAACGCGCGGCAGAAGATTGCACTTGAGTTTCACAAGTTTTCTCATTCTTTTTTCATGCACTTCGGTGTATTATTCATTCCTTTTGGAGGAGAGACAATATAAAAGTATAAAACAGAATCCAAAAACAGACTGCAAGGTTTGCCACGAACTTCTCTCACCGCGGTAAGAACAAAGATCTACCCCGATTGACCGTGGTATTTCTCTCTTTTTCTTTCTGAGCTCTTAAGCTTCACCTCTCAGCCGGTTTTGATCATGTCAGATAACTCCATCTCTCGGACGCTGCCCTCTTCTCCACAGATGCACACAGATGAACATCACTCACCGGTTCTTACAATCATTTCATGCAGTTTATCACGGTCAGATGCACACTCACAAATACGGTTATTCCACGGACTGCAAACTTTAATGAATTAAAAATTGTGATAATTGATAACCGTTAATGTTTACAGTACAATTTTTGTATATATTTTGTGTACTGATGATGAAAAAAAGCTATGAATATTGGCAGGTTCCTGCATTAGCTAGTTCTGTTTAAATTATGTACAATTATTTTTCACATATATATATATATAATATATATATTTGGGCTATTCAATTTTTAATCTAACTGATTACATAATGTGATGATTAATTAATCGCATTTCAAATTTGGCAGAGAAATTACCCCCAAAAGGTCATTTAAAGTAATTTCCCAGGCAGCAACATAAGCCCCTTTCACACAGCGTTATGATCCCAGAACACCTTCTGTGTGAACGCAAACACGACCCGGGATTGATACCGGCCGGGTTGAGGACCGTAACATTGCCGGGATCAGTCCCGGAACGCGTCCTGTGTGAGCAAAAGCCAGGACCAATGCCGTAAGGGGTGTGTTATAGTGATGTGCACGTGCCAGCGCGCGACTCTGTTGCTCTTAGACGCGTACGTTACACGTCTCATCCTGACGTCATGTGTCTTTACGGGATCTTTACGGGATGTGTGTGAACGCACTCACAGATCCCGGAAAATCACTGGAAGTGTGAATGAACCGAAATCAAACAATCCCAGGACAAATGCCGGGTCACATTATCCGTGTATTTTCCGGAATCTCTGTGTGAAAGGGGCTTTAGTATCGCCCAGACCCGGTGTTGAGTGTGTTGGGTGTCAAAGTGCATGATCCTCCAACCCAGAACGCAAAATAGTGTACCGGATGTGGGCCGGATCTGGGCCGACACTATGTTGCTGCCTGGGTATTGTGTCAAATGAGAAAAACATCAAATAGACATTTAAAAAAAGTGTCTTTAGAAAAATAAATGTATTTGATTCAACATAGAATTGATAACACAAACTTTTAGGCTTCATCAGCCATGAGGGCGAGTAAATGATAACAGAATGTTCATTTTTGGGTGAACTCTCCCTTTAATCGTTTTTTATTATTAATATCGGTGCGTTAAATGCGTTAATCTTTTTAATGCGTTATTTTTTACCATAACTAATTAATTAAATTAACACGTTAATATCATAATGAATTAAAATTTGTGATAATTGACTACATTAGTACATATTTTGTGCACTACTGATTAAAATAGCTATGCATGGTAGCAGATTTCTGAATTTTGTTTTGTTATATGAACTAGCTTTCATATACATTCAGTAAGGATATTGCTCTTAAAGTTGTGTATAACTTATGCATAGAGCAATGAATGTAGTAACACCTTAGCAATGCCCTGACAAATCAACCCGATCTCACAGCAATTCGTGCATATTTTATATGAATGACCGACCCCTGACCCCGTCCCTAAACCTAACCATCACATGGGTTTGGACAATTGCTGGACAAACACATGCCATCACATTTACTGCAGAAAATCTAGATGCTGCAGACATGAATAGAGTTGTGTACAGAGTAAACAGTGCGTCTTTCTGCAGGGACCAACAATGTACAAAAGAAAATAAAAGCATTAGATGTCACGAAGTGACACGAGTTGATCCTGACACCCACTTTAAACAGAGACGAACGCAAGATTGAATGTTTGTCCCTCGACTTCGTATGAATTTATAATCGGAGCTACAGGCGGCGTTCACCTCTTGAGCAAATGCTCCTTGCAAACATAACCGAATTAAACCGAGTACATTTTCAATCAGATTTGTGAACTTTAAGTAAATCAAACACATCCGTTTGCTCAAATATTTACAGGCTGCCCAGATATTCAGAAAGCAGCTTGATTCTCGGAAACACATTAAAGAGAGATGCTGTAAATTAGCATTTCACAGAGGCTTACATCTCTAATGGAGCCGTTTCACACAAGAGGAACTCAAGAAGTCTATTGTTCTCTGTCTCTCTCTCTCTCTACACATAAACCCATTTTCACCTGTCTGGAAATGAACTGTAATCTCACTTGGATTCCCACATGGCCGTAATCTCTCTTCCCTGGACGTGGGAATAGGGCTGTAATCTGTGCTGAAAGAGGGAAGCGCTGAGAGGGGATCTGTGGAGCGCTGGAGCCTTTATCAGCCGAGACAGGGACCCGACGGGCCCTCAGGCCTTCAGACATCAACCCTGAGAGAGAGACACAGAGAGAGAGAGAGAGAGAGAGAGAGAGAGAGACTGAGACACAGACAGAGACTAAGAGAGTGAGAGAGAACGAGAGAGAGAGAGACTGAGAGCGAGAGAGAGACACAGACAGAGACTGAGAGTGAGAGAGAACGAGAGAGAGAGAGAGAGAGAGAGAGAGAACGAGAGAGAGAGAGACTGAGAGCGAGAGAGAGACACAGACAGAGACTGAGAGTGAGAGAGAACGAGAGAGAGAGAGAGAGAGAGAGAGAGAGAGAGAGAATGTGGAAAGAACAAATGAATGAATGGGATGAGTGAATGAAAATAGACAATAGAAAATGTATGAAAAAAGGGAACAGCAATTGAAAATAAACAAAGAAACAACAATAAAAGAACAAACAAGAACAAAACAACCAACACAATTGGAAAACAATAAATCATTCAAAGGAAGAAAAAAAAAATTAATGAATGAATGAAGTATACTCAAAAAGAGTACTTAAGTACAGTACTCAAGTAAATGTACTTCGTTACTGTTCACCTCTGGTGTGTGTGTGTGTGTACACAGTGGATATAATAAGTGTACACACCCCTGGTAAAACAGTTGGTTTTGTGATGTAAAAAATGAAACAAAGATATATTATATCAGAACTTTTGCACGTTTAATGAACTGCATAAGTGTGCACACCCCTGAACTTATACTAGACTCGGGTCAGCTCATAATCTTATTTTCCTACTCTTCGATGCAAAGCAATGATTCACTGTGAATTTGTGTAGAATACAATTCCAGCCTCAGAAAGCCAGTAGGAATCAGACGAACTCTTTTTAATGAATTATTCCATCTTTCCATCCACTTCTCTCATCCTTCGCTGTCAATCTCATCCGTGTGGGATTCAAACAGTTCAATTAAGCTTGACTCTTCCCTCGGAAAACGTTTCCATTCATCAGAATACCAAGAAGTTCTGAGAAATGCTCACTCGTACGTGTCTCTCTCGTAATGTTAGATTAAACAGACAGGAAGATGACTGACTGTGACCATGCTTTAAATAATTATCATTATGATGGTGTTAATTATTATAACTATGACTCTATATTTACATTTTAAAATTACAATTGATAAGCTAAAGAAAATATACAGGTGAAATTTTTTTTAATATCATGCAAAAGTTATAATTTTGATGATTATGGCGTACAACTTATGAAAACCCAAAATTCAAAATCTCTGAAAATTTGAATATTACATGAAATCAATAAAAAAAAAGATTTTAAATACAGAAATGTTGGCCCTCTGAAAAGTATAATCATGCATATGTATATAGTTATATATACTAAATATATTAGTTTCACCTTTTAATTTAAATTACTGAAATACATGAACTTTTGCACGATATTCAAATTTTTCGAGTTTCACCTGTAAGTGTTTGCAAAACTCAATCATGGTTGCCAAACCACAGAAGTAAAGTAACAGCAAACTGAATGCTTAATATTGATTGATATTCATGATGTATTATTACATTATTTAGCATGTGTTTAAAAAGCTATTAGTTTTAAAAACATTTTTGATTAGGCAAAATTTGCCTCCAAATATTAGTTGGTAGAAATATTCCAAAACTGCAATTCTAGGCATTTAGTGTGTCAAAATGTCAAAATTATAATTTTTTTTATACACGAACAAAACTTTTGAATTCAATTGAAACACAATTGTATATAAGCTTGTTTCCGCCACTGAATAAAAATTAAAACAGGTAATTGCGATGATATCAACTTGCAAAAACTTCTAACTTCTTGGCATCGCGTCCAAATTCTCCTCTTTGGCTTCTTCCTCTTTTTTTCAGCTCACATAAAAACCACAATTGCCAAAGTGCGATTTATCTTGCTCTATTTGTTCACCACTAGCGCATGCAAGTTTTATTCTTCTATGCTATCTTGCGTCGTTGCCTATGATACATACAGTCATGGTCAAAATTGATGGCACCCCTTGTAAATATGATCAAAACTGGCCGTAAAAAGTAAATCTGCATTGTTTATCCTTTTGATCTTCCATTAAAAAAATTGGCAAAATTCTAACCTTTCATTGAAGTAAAAGAATTGAAAGTGGGGGGGGAAATCACATTATGAAATAAATGTTTTTCTCCAAAACACGCTGGCCATAATTGTTGGCACCCCTAGAATGTTTTATGAGAAAAATATCTCTGAAGTACATTTCCATTAATATTAAAATTTTTAAGCACACCAGGGTGACTAGGAACATGAAATTGTCCAGCTATGACTTCTTGTTTCACAGGAGTTTAAATATGAGGAAACACAAAGGCCAAATTCCCTTAATCATTCATCACAATGAGTAAAACCAAAGAATATAGTTCTGACGTGGATCAAAAGATTGTTGACCATCACAAAATACAAAGTGGCTGTAAGAAAATATCTAAAGAATTGAAAATCCCCATTTTGACCATCAGGGCAATAATTAAGAAATTATAATCAACTAAAGATGTTACGAATCTGTGTGTGTGTCTATATTGCCTTAATGGACGGTGAGGGTGAAAGTTTGAGTAGCCAAAGACTCTTCAAGTATCACAGATGGAGAATTGCAGAGATTAGTTGAGTCTTGGGGTCAGAAAGCCTAAAAAAAAAAATTATCAAACAACCTCTACATCACCACATGTTGTTTGGGAGGGTTTCAAGAAAAATCCTCCTCGCTCCTCCAAAAACAAACTCCAGCATATTCAGGTGTCAGACACGACTGGACCTTCAAACGGCACAGGCTTCTGTGGTCAGATTAAACTAAAAAAAGGGCTTTTTGGCTGCAAACCCAGCAGATGTGTTTGCTGCAAACAGGGATGAAGAGTACCCCATGCCTACGGTTAAATATACTGCTGGATCTTATATGTTGTGGGAATATTTATTTGCTGGAGGTCCTGGACATCTTGTTCAGATACATGGAATTATGGATTCTATCAAATACAAACAGATAAAATTCAAAACCTGACAGCCTCTGCTAGAAATCTTATAATAGGCCGTGGTTGAATCTTCCATTAGGACAACGGTCCAAAACAAACATCAAAATCAACACAAAAAAAATGTGTAACTGAGCACAAAATGAAGCTTCTGCCATGAACGTCCCAGTTCCCTGACCTGATGAGTGGCTGAACTGAAGAGAAGAAGCACCAACATGAACTTGTGAATCTGAAGGATCTGGTGAGGTTCTGTATGGAGGAATGGTCTCTGATCTCGGGTCAGATGTTCTCCAAACTCATCAGGCATTATAGGAGAAGACTCAGAGCTGGTATCTTGTCAAAAGGAGGTTGCAAAAAGTATTTAATAACAGGGTGCCAATAATTATGGCCAGCGTGTCTTGGAGAAAAACAATTATTTCATAATGTGATTTACCCCCACTTTCAATTCTTTTACTTCAATGAAAGGTTCGATTTTTGTGAATTTTTTTAATGAAAGATCAAAAGGATAAACAATGCAGATTTATTTTTTACAGCCAGTTTTGATCCTATTTACCTGGGATGCCATCAATTTTGACCATGACTGTATGTCTACATACATGTCGTACCCAAGTTTATTAGATCCGTGTCGTACAGTGTGATTTATAATGAACTTATAGGATTGCTGAGGCATTAGTCAAAGTGCATGATCCTCCAACCCAGACAGCAAAATAGTGTACCGGATGTGGGCCGGATCTGGGCCGACACTATCTCTGATGCTTTTAGTAGACTTGATTAAAATAAACCAATTGAAAAAGAAAAATTCAACAGTCAGATGACATGCAATAAACATGCTTTTTGTTGCATTCATGTTTATACGAGGCATAACCAACTAACTCACTTACTTCCATTAGCATGTGCCCTCAAACGCACCTCGACTCAAGGGAAGCAGCCGCAACTACAAAGTGATTTTACGCTGGAGAACACGTTTAGCATAAACTCCTGTCTGGTGCCCGTGTGTGTAGTGCTGCCAGCCATCACAGAGCAGAGCTTCAAAGAGACACGCCGAGAGCCGCGTGTTTACCCGGAGACCCTCCTGATCCAGCACCAATCCACTGAGAGACACAGGTTAGCCAAGCCTGGCCCATGCAGGTTAGAGAAGCGTGCCAAATAAAGTCTGTGACAAGAGAAATGTTTGTTAATATTTAATACTTTTTCAGACATAAACATGTAAAAAAGCACAAGGTTTGCGTATGCAATGAATGCAATTTTTGGTTGCCTGGCTCTCCAGCGATCCCCTTCACACCCGTTTCTGTCTCATTGCGTTAAAGCAACACTATGCAACATTTTTTAATTGTTCGGTCACGTTTCTGTAGTCCGAATGAGACATGAGAAAACTACAAATTTGACTTGCTTTACGTCAAGCTTTACAATAGTCATCATTTAGTTTTTCTTCGTTTCTGATGTCGCAATACATCATACTTTCATGAAATCATGTAACATACTCTACCTTGTCTGTGGACACTCTAAAGCCGGTGCTGATAAACAGCGAGCATGCGTGCGACGCAAGGCTAAATTATTTACGACAGCGCTAATGGATAATTTCGTTTTCAACCAGTAGGGGGACCGAAGAGGAAAAGTTTAATGGTGTTGCTTTAAAGCTGTCGGATCATCAATATTCAGCGGCATGCGATCTCTGAACAGCAGGAGTTTTGTTCTGATCTTACTAGAAATGCACATTGCCTGGCCTTGGGATGCGCAGGCAGAGCCAGCGGAGGCGTTTAGCATGAAACACTCATCCCGTCTCTTTAGAGCTGGACCTTCTGAATATGCTGGTCATCAGAGGCACTAGACACTCCACAGACACTTGGCCTTTCCTTCAGACGAGCAACATGTTCAAGGTCGGTAAAAGAATGTAGATGCTCTTTAACCCGTCAGCGATTCAGGCCCGTCGCACAATCAGCGTCAGATGGAATTGCTCACATTGTGAATGACTCCTGAAATCAACAGATGCTGCTTTCATGCCCAATGTCTTCTTCATAATTTCAATCATCAAGGAAGGAAGGAAAGAATGTAAAAGATGTTTAAAGTCGAAAAAAAAGAGAAGTTGCTGGTCTTATATATCCTGTATTAATTGTGTTTTTGAATGTATATTAGATACATAAAATGTATGACACTATTAATGTAATAAATACATTAAAAAACCCATGAAATTAAAATAGTTTATATGTAGTAAAATATATTTTTTAGCAGATATAATCATTAAAAATTCTAATTCTTTATTTTTTTTTAGGAAAAAAAAATCCCCCAAAATGTATGATTACTTATGCAATCTAAGTAGGGTTGGGTACCGAAACTCGGTTCCAATAGGGAACCGGTTCCGACGTAAACGGTAGTAACCAGACCGAATAAGAACGACAATTTCGGTGCCTGATTTCGGTGCCTGTAAAACATCTCGCGGCACGAATGATCCAATACCTATAAATAAAACATCTCTAGTTAACCAGCAGAGCATTCATTTCGTTCGTTTGTTAAATAAGAGGCGATCTAGCACTGAAATGTGTTTTTTAAATCAAGTGATCAAAGTGCTCTTTGCCTCTGCGATCAGTGGCGCGGATGGCTCGCGCACCCAGCATTGTCTTCACTCGGACGCGCGCTTCAATCGAGACTCTCTATTCGTTCCAGTGAACTCACAAAATATAATTCACAAAAACGTGTCCCTGCTTGATATACAACCACTGATGAGCATAATTGGTTTTGATGAGAACAAAAAAAGAAAGAAAAAAACTGTACGAATGCGGATTACAACTCAGATCCTCTGACACGCTTGACGAAAGTTCAAGTTCAGCAGCTGCCAGTGTCTCTATAGCACGCAGTGTGTTTATCGTGCAATTTATATGCGAAAATTAGATTTTATGTGCATATGATAGGCTACGAGGTTTTCGCGTGCATTTGATGCGCACTTCATTGCGTGTAATACACACGCATCCCACACCACTAATTCTACCCAAAGCCAAATGTATTATACACACGCACCCCACACCACTACTAAACATATAACCAACCCATGCGTATCCTATGCACGTAAAAACTAATTTTCGCGTATAAATTACACGATAAACACACTGCGTGCTTGAGACGATCTAGTAGTGCAATCGGGTTGCGACATCACAGACGATGATAACAGCAGCCGTTCCTCTTCGGACAAGTCTATTAGGCCTATTTTAATGCCAACTGCAAACCTTGCATATCAAGTAGGCTAGCAAACACAGTTGCCATTAAACAGCGAGTGTGACAACGTGTGCAAAATGTTTTAACAAAGTTCCAACACTTCTTTATACGAGGCTATAGGCTACTGTGTGTGTTAAATATTTCTGCTCAGTGTCAGATATTTCTCTGCTTGAAGTAGTCATAATGTGAAGACAAAATGTTGATCTTAACTTAAGTATTTTACATCAGTAGCCTATTAAACGGCGCAATTTTTCATTTAATCAGAAAATCTTTAAATAGCCTATTTAAGTTAATATTGTGTCCAGTTTGGCCCTGTAAATAAAAGGGTATTATTTTTTGACAAAGTGTGTGCGGTTTCGTTTTCTTAAGTATCGGAACAAGAACCGTTTAAGCACCGGAACCGTTTAAAAAATACCGAGTAGGTACTGGTATCGGATAAAACCCAACCGATACCCAACCCTAAATCTAAGGTGTATATAATTTTTTTAATAAAAATAATACATGGCATGCTACATCCACAAAATAACACCATTTTTGACAAAACATACGTTTTTGTTTTAGATTGATGTTATTCCCCGTGGACATAGAATAAAAATTAAACATACACATAAAAATGATTTTAAATCAAACACAATTAAATGATATAAAAAATAAGATACAGTTATAACAATAAAAAATATATATATAAAATAAATGACTGTTGGCGTGTCAGTCAAAAATGACTGAACAATTTTATTTTATTTCAATAAAATGATTGTACTATATTTTAGTTCAATAACATTTTTAATTTAATACTTTGTATTTTTAGGGGATTTTATGGAACTAAATTATATTTATGCATCAGTTATAATCCATTTATTCCCTTTTTGAGCATGGACCTGAAGATGAAATTTCCAAATCTTGAATGCTTTGGAACACAGACTGAAGTTTGATCTCTTTTTAAAGAAGACACATGGCAGATTATTGCTGAAAAAAAGTTTTAAAAAAAATGAAATATTTTTATATGAAATATATATTTTCATGTTTTACTCTAAAACTGTGAGAAAATCAATGTCATAAATCTAAACAAGCTGTTTTCCAAATTTGAGGTTGATATTGCCTTTTTCAATAAGAATGTGTTTGTGCGCAGTACCAAATATTTCCACTAGATGAAAATCGGCGCATCATTTTTGACCGCTTTTGAATCATGTCCATGCATTTTAGAAACGCCCTTCAAAAGCCTTTATTTGAGTTGCACATCAGATGCACGTTTGCCATCTCTCCACTAGAGAAAGAACTCTTACCTGAAGTGACTAATGGGAATTGAAAGAAACAGCGAACACCTGGCGTGCAGACTCATCTCTCAGCGGTGTAAAAGCGTTCCTCTGCCGAAGCAGATTCTGAAACACTCGGCATGAGAGAGAAGACGGCGAGTGCTCAGGAGACACGTGTCTCAGTTTGTCATGATCTAAGGTAAAACAAGCTTCATCTTTGCGCCGCTGCAGCTTCTCTCAGCTTCTCCCTGGGGATTAATTGGATCTGCCATCCAATAAAAGCGGAAAGAAACCAAGAAAATAAATTACAATGATTTCCACCCTCCTGTCCTCATTTGTCTTATTTCAGTTTGAGAGTCAGGCATTCTCTGCTGTCTCTCAGCTCTTACCCGCACACCAACTCAACTGCATACAAACTCACATTCAATGTCACTTTAAAGCTGCAGTCCGTAACTCTTTTGAAGTAAAAAATAATAAAAATAATAAAATAAAAAATATATTCAGCCAGTGTTCAAGAGTATCTACTTGCCATAGCTAGATTCAAAACGGTTAGCTTGTAATAATGATTTTAATTCCAGTGGTACTGGTGGGTTTCCGCGGGAAATTCGAGCATGTCTTTGCATCATTACGTCACACCGTACACATAAAGCAGGAGTTTCGGCTAGCCGGCTATACTGCGCGTGAGGAGATGTAGAGATAGGCTTTTCTCGCAGCACTTTACATAATTAAACTTGTGGCGATCCAGAAAGATCCAAACGACAATCATCAGTGTCAACTGGAGATTCACCAGTTATAAAACCCAAAAGACTTTGTACTTCGGATTTAAAAAGGCTAGAGAAAAAGCAACCGGCTCATGCGAACACAAGGATAAACACCGACAGGGCTTTTGGAAGGGTCGTGAACTCTGTGTTTTGAAGGGGTTCAGAAGAGACAGCTTTTTTCTGCTTAACAAGTAAGACATTTCAATAGTTCAATCGTGTAACACGATTTCTTAATTCACACAGTTATGGAGTTTCCTTTGTTGTGCCTTTCTCGTTTAGCTATTATGGAGAATATGAATTCTGAACTACACAGGTAACCATAAAACACATTAAATGTAACGTTAGTCACGCAATGCTGATGTTGTTAACATGAACAATTTGAGAACAAAGTATAATTCGCTCGGTTGCTGTAAATCGGTCGATTAAACCTAACGATCGCTTGTCATGTCGAATGCTTTTTCCCCCTTAGTTGATCAGAACAAAAATTGATGTTATTTACTTGTTCAGAAGACATTTTCCAGTGAAAATTCTTATGTTGGTCAAACTTTCAAAAAGTGAATCTGATTTGAGGCACTCGCCTCAAAACACTGTGTTCATCCGCGCTGTTTCATGCCGATTTACAACCCACGTAAAGATGATAATTCCACGAATAACTGCAATTGCAGATTTCGAACAGAGATGGTGACAACGAGGAAAAGCTACGGACTGCAGCTTTAAAAGCCTCTATGTTATAATAATATGGTTACACTTTATTTTAAGGTGTCCTTGTAACAGTGTAATTATATATTTAAGTACTGAGTAATATTAAGTAACTGTATTTACTATAGGGTTAGGGTCATGGCCGTAGCCAGCTATGAGGTCACCGAGGTCCGGACCTCGGTCATTTTTTTACCTTAAAAAATAAAATGTCAAGCTCTCTGAATGATTAATTAGAAGTTTAAACCACCTCATATGAGGGTTTGCAATTAATTTTGCTGCGCAGTGAACGGGGCTTTGAGAGCGCGTTGTGAGGGCGCGAGTGCCAGATCCCGTGTTGCCAGATCCACCTAATGGAAAAGTGGCAGTAGACTTCTGGACTTGTTTTTCTGATTTAATGTCACACTTTAGGAAGTTATTTAAGTGGAAAGTTGCATGTTAGGGTTCGTGATATATCAATCTTATTTCCAAAACACATGCTTTGAACTTATTTCGGAATATTATTATTATTATTATTTGCTTGTTTTTTTGTAGCAATATCTGGCAACATTTTACTGTCGGTATTAATAAAAAAAAGATACCACATTCGGTAAGACAAACGCAATGATCATCGTGATTATCTGGTAACTGCACACTCGGTCTTAATGTAACGTAATAAAATGCCGTCTGTGCACTTAATATCAAACAACAAAATGGGAATGATAAAGTCAAAGCAACGTTCACGTCTAACTGACAGACATTTGACTGTCTTGCAGCTCCAGTGAGCAACAGCTAGACCTGAAATCACTGGTAAAAAGAGTGTAGACTCAGATTTCCCACTTGGAATAAGGACTACTTTTCATCAGGGCTTGAGAAATAGCATCTATTTGCTCAATGATTTTTTTTATACATTTTGAGGTTTTTAATACTCTGAGTATTAACACATTTTTGTGTTAATACTTTTTTAATTTATTTCATGTTAATCTACTTTTTTTATGTTCATGTTCAGTATTTCTTTAAATTGAACAAAGACTAGCAAGACTTACCTTGCAAGGTTTTTAATACTCTGAGTAAGAACTTTTTTTTTTACTAATTTAATTAATATTGCTAGAAAACTGTTGATTCACTTTTTTTTGTTCCAGATTTTTTATTTTCACGTTCAGTATTAGCCTTTTTTAAATAGGACAAATACTAGCAAGACTTCACTAGCAATGATATTTTTTAATACTCTTGAGTATGAACTCATTTTTTTTGCATTAATATCACAAGAAAATTGTTAATACACTTTTTTGTTCCAGATTTAAATTATTTCATGTTCAGCATTATACTTTGACAAAGACTAACAAGACTTGCCTAGCAAGATAGGTAACAAACTGCATTTTTAAATAAGTAAAAACTGTAAATATTATCAAAGTTTTACGATGCAAGTTGTAACTTGTGTGGCCCTTCAGAGTTTAGGCCCCCTTGGCATCTGAACTTGAGTAAACCCTGATGTAGTGTAATGTAGACAGACGCTGTAACTAAAAGAGGTTTTCTTTAATTTTCACACTGAATATGGGTTAGAGCTTTTTATTTTGAACTCTCTGAGTGCACCAAATTGATGAATTTAACATTAAAAAGCACAAAATTTTCTTACGGGGGAGCATGCCCCCGAACCCCCCTAGAGGGACAGAGGTCCACTCACTACAGCTTTACCAAAAAATTCTGTGACAAACACTGGTATTGCTTTTCACAAACATCTATACATGTCTGTTTATTTTTAAGTTTAGGCTATATGGAGTGTATATTGCATTTGTGGATGTTATTATAGCACAATTCTTTAAACCTCACCCCGGACCTCACTAATTTTCAAACCCTGGTTACGGCCTTGGTTAGGGTATAGGATTAGGATTTGGTTGAGGGTTAGTTGCATAATTATGCATAATTTACTGTTTTTACTATGGTAAGTACAATAGTACGAAAAATAAAGTGTTGATATACAAAAATGTGATATAATATATTTTAAAATTATATATATATATATATATAGAGAGAGAGAGAGAGAGAGAGAGAGAGAGAGAGAGAGAGAGAGAGAGGGAGATTGAGAGACATTTCTTAAATGTATTATAAAGAGATTAATTTATTTACAAATAATTTAAATAATCATTAATAAATATATATAAAAAACTTCTTAAAATATTGTAATAATTAATAAATAAAAACTTTTTTTAAATTGATAAAAAAATAACTTAGGCTACAATATGAATTAATAAAAAATAATGAAAATGTATTTATTTAGCATATTATAAAATTAAATATTATAAAACTATTGTTTTAAGGCTGTGTATAGGCCTATATATATATATATATACACACACATACATAGGCCTATATATTACATTTAATTAGTAAATTGTTCATATGTATAATTTATAGAATTAATAAATGTATAATTTATAAAACTTTATAAAAATAATACAAATCATTTAAAAATAAAATGTAAAAACATGCAGTTACATATTTATACAATTAATAAACTATAATAACGTATTAAATGTTTGACGGGTCACATTAAAAGGTCATTGAATCACTTAACTAATAAATAAATACATTGAAGAGAAAATCAGATGGCTTGATATTCGCATGCAGCTTCAAATAAATAAATTTGAGCATTCATAAACAATAGCTCATCTTTCAACACGATCACTGCACAATCTCCATATCATGGAGCAAATGGCAATCCAGTGATAAGCAGAGCGTATTATCCCACACTCACGCCAACTGTTCACGGCCTCGTCTGTCCGTCCACAGAAATCCCTGATGGAACGGCAAAAGCTGTTAATCCAAACAGGAAAAGCATCCATGAGCCCGGAGGAGCAGGAGTTCTGGGAGAGGGAAGTTTAATCCCAGCGAGGAAGAGCCGGAAATCTCAGCCTGTGTGCTACAAGACTCAGAACTCACATAAATAGCTCTTCTTTTTGTATTTTAATAAAAACAGAATTACCTGCTGAGTTGCAATGCAAGTTTATTCAGAGTTTTTTTTTTTTTTTTTTAAGAATGTAAGATTACATCAGGCAAGTGGTCAGCTAAACACAAAAAAACCTAACTATGACTTTTGCCTTACTAAACTACTGCTTATTAATAGTTAGTAAGGCAGATGTTAAGTTAAGGTATAGTAGAATGTAGAATATGGCCATGCAGAACAAGGCATTATATGTGCTTTATAATAAACAGCCAATATCCTAATATGCATGATAATAAGCAAGTTAATAGTCAGAATTGGACCCTAAACTAAAGTGTTAAAGTGTAAGTGTTACTGTTAATTGTTAACATTAGTTGATGCACTGAACTAACATGAGGGATTAACCTGTCGATTACCAGAGAAACCAGTTTCATCTCATCCTTCATTTTGTTAAAGGAAACTGCATGTATGTTCTTAAAGTGATCAGATTGCACTGCATAGTTTAAAAGATAAAACGTGGAGCTTGTATTTTTTCTCAAAGCATTTTTTAGCTGTAAAACTGTCCTTTAAATTGGGACTGTGTCTTCAGGTGCAGTGTCTTCAAACACTTATTAATGCATTAAACTCTATGAAGAGAAGCTTCAATAAGCTACAGCATTAGTACCGTCTTTTAAAATTATTTTAAATGCCTGAGGGGGGAAAAAGAAAGTAAAAAAAAAAATCAAACGTATACAGTACATAAAAAAGCAAATGAAAAATAGCATAAAAATAAGGAAGGGATAGTTAAAAAAAAAAAAGTTTCCAGGATTGTTTAACTTCATTAAAAAGGAAAATGTTGAAATCCGTCAGTTTTCATAAAAAATAAATCCATGGGATGTAAAAGTGTCTGTAGTTGAAAAACCCCCCAATTTGTGAAAATATTTCTCCATTAAGATATGGCAGGCACAAAGCCTTTTAACACTGCACTTCTTCAAAAGATCAGTTGTCTGCTTTGGCAAATTCTTACCAGCGAATCCATCTTTGCTCCTGGATAACGCAGTGACATCAAACGGACGTGTGGATGAGACATCAAAGTTTGCTTCATCTTCCTCTGGTCCTCCACACTGCATCCAGAGCCAGGAGTCACTTCACCAGCTGTACCTGCACACACACACACACACACACACACTTAGCCTTTGAAACTATTCAATTAACGCTTCTTTGAGTGTTTCGCTCGGGTTTCTCAGTCTACCAACTTCAAATGTGCGTCTGACAATGTGATTGCAAATGAGAAGAGTGTTTCTGAAATGAAATGCAAATAGAGAGATACCTCAGATAGACAGACTGTCAGTGTGTCAAATGAGGAGGGAAACACTTCAGCGAGGAGCGAGCCGAATGACACATGTACACGTATATTAATCTTCCTGAAAAAAGGAGCAAGGAGCATGAAAGAAACGTAACCTGCTTGAGTTTGAAACAATATTCATGTGTATATCATGCTCAGATCAATCTCATTTCACGACGATTAAATCACGACTTAAAACTCGCTTTTATTCATTGGCCTTTAAATCTGCTTTAGAGTTGTATTCTGCATTCTTATTTTCTTTCTTTATTTATTTGTATATGTCCTCGAAGGGCAATTGATTTTACAACAAGACAGCATACAAAAAGGACAATTTACAATACATTAATAATTTCAGTAAAAATTTTTTTTTTTTTTATAAATAAAATAAACACACACACGAAAAACCTAAAGCACTACTTCCTTCCACCTACTCCCCCCATACCCGAATTTAACAGAGAAATGGAAGTAGGAATAAATGAATGTTTACACCTGTTACTTCTAACAAAGGGAAATCTTAATCGAGATCCTGAGGGTAAGCTTCTTATTTTTTAGTTAATGCATTAAAATGTATGAAAATCTATTAAGACAAAAAAAATCTATTGACAAAATACAGCAAAAAATAAAATAAAAATCACTAAATACAACAATCATGATATAAATGTCAAGAAAGAAATAATATAATACTGCAAAATATTTCTGTCAGGGAACATCAATGTTTGCAAGCTCTCATATTATTGTACTATAGCTAATATTTATTGGTATAAATAATATTTAAACATTAGAGAAGTTTAAAATGTGATTTTTCACTTACAAAACATGTAATGTGGCTGCATTTTGATAAATGCACTACTGGTCAAAAGTTTAGAATAATTCAATGTTTTTGAAAGAAGTTTTCCTCTGCTCACAAAAGCTGCATTTATTTGATTAAAAACGCAGTAAAAACTGATAGTGTGAAATTACAAATTAAAAGCACTGTTTTCTGTGAATATATCGTAAAATTAAATGTATTCCTGTGATCAAAACTGAAATTCAGCATCATTACTGGAGTCTGCAGTCTACAGAACTTTTTTGATTACAAATTTATTTGCAAGTACAAACAGCAATAAAAATTAAATGTAGTGGATATACAGGTGAAACTCAAAAAAATTGAATATCGTGCAAAAGTTTTTTTAAAAGTAAAGTAATTTTGATGATTATGGCTTCCAGCTTCTGAAAACACCAAATTCAAAATCTAAGAAAATTTGAATACATGAAATCAATAAAAAAAGGATTTTAAATACAGAAATGTCGACCCTCTGAAAAGTATAATCATGCATATGTCTAGTATATATACTAAATATAATAGTTTCACCTTTTAATTTCTCATCAATCAAATTTTTCGAGTTTCACCTGTATAAACCGAAAACAAAAAGTTATTACATGACTCTTTTGCTTATTTGGACGTAGCTGCTCAACATCTCTCAAATGCATTCTTTTGATAACATTATAAACACACTGTTAAAGCGGTCATTTCCATTAGCTATGTTGCAGAATGACGAAAGAAAGCGCATCTGTTAGATATTGCAAGTCTGTGCCTGTGTTGGTCATATTTCTGGTGATCTTGAGCGGTCTCGTGTGTGAAGGTCACATTTCCAGTTCTAATCTTAGAGGAAGGAGCCGCTTTGTGCTCCCTTCAACAAACCAATCCTGTTATAGGCCTCCACGTCCTCCCAGCAATTTACCTCTGATTAAGCAATTCATCTGCAAGAGCGTTTGTGAGACATGCTGTGTGTGCCCGGCTAAGTCCTGTTGCTTTGAATGCGTCTCCAGAGGAGAATTATGGAGGAGCCGAGAGCCTATGCAGGGAGAAAGGCCAGATTTCACCGGCTTATCTGAGCTCCCTCCCCGATCCTGATGGGGCAGAAAAGAAGGAAGCCTTCGAAAGCCCTCCAGAAAACGGCGGACGCTTAAACCGGAGTCCCAATCAATTTAGCACCTTTGCAGGACAGAGAGCGTGGAGAGCAGAACGCCTTGCCTGAGGAGAAATACACCTTTCCAAATACGTTCTGCCTGTCTGGAATTGCTCTGGATTTCGGGGGTTTTGAGGAGATGCTCTGTTCTAAAGCTTAGTGAGCTGACTACATAGGGAGCATTTAAGGGATAAATCAGACAAAAACTAAGCATTTGCATTTTCAGCATTCTCTTAGATCATCCTCTGAAAAATTATTAATGGATTAGTTCACCCAAAAATGTTACTCACCCTCATGTTGTTCCAACCCCGTAAGACTTTCGTTCATCTTCGGAACACGAATTAAGATATTTGTGATTAAATCTGAGAGCTGGATCACTCCTCCATAGGCTTCTAAGGGATTGAAACTTGTTCTCCCCGAAAAGTTATTAAAGACATCGTTAAAATAGTCCAAGTGACTACAGTGGCTCAACCTTAAGTTTATCAAGCGACGAGAATACTTTTTGTGCGGAAAAACTAACAAAAATGAACGACTTTATTTCAACTATTCCTTTCCTTCTCTGTGGGCCTCGTCAGTTAACGTAGTGTGATAGCGTAGGGCTACGTCACACGCAGGCTCCCTATTGGCCGACGCTGGTCGTGTGTGTGTGTGTGTGTGTGTGTGTGTGTGTGTGTGTGTGTGTGTGTGTGTGTGTGTGTGTGACGTCCACCACAGAAGCGATATGTAGTTTTACTACGTGAACTAACTCGAGGCCCACAGAGAAGGAAATGAATATTGAAATAAAGTTGATATTTTGGGGGGGTTTTGCGCAGAAAAAGTATTCTCGGAGCTTGATAAACTTAAGGTTGAGCCACTGTAGTCACTTGGACTATTTTAACGATGTCTTTAATAACTTTTCGGGGAGAACGAGTTTCAATCCCTTAGAAGCCTATGGAGGAGTGATCCAGCTCACAGATTTAATCAAAAATATCTTAATTTGTGTTCCGAAGATGAACGAAAGTCTTACAGGGTTGGAACAACATGAGGGAGAGGAATTACTGATCACCTCATGTATTTGTTAGGTCATCTTCTTCCTTATGCATTTAAGTCATCTCTGAAAACGTATCTTTTCTCTCGGGCCTATTCATAATTGTCCGTTTTATACTATGTATTTTTGTACGACTGTTATTCTTATTGTGTTTTGTGAAGCACCTTGGTCAGCAGTGATGCTGTTTTAAGGTGCTATATAAATAAAGTGACCTTGACCTATTTGCTCACCCCTTCTTTCCTGGACTTTCTTTGCATATTTGTCCATTTGATAAAAAAATTGTGAAAGTCAATTTGCATGGACAGAAACGGGTAGATTATGACAGAATTCAGACCTTTAAGGCACAGGCTGTTGACATACCAGTCAAGTGAATATTTTTTAAAGAGTTTTTGAAAGACATCTCTTATGCAGTATATACAGTAAAGCACAGTAAAATTATTACACTTTAAAACAGCTGTTTCTATGTGAATATTTTTTAAAGTGTAATTTATTCCTGTGATCAAAGCTAAATTTCCAGCATCATTACTCCAGTCTTCAGTGTCACATGATCCTTCAGAAATCATTCTAATTTGGTGAGACTTAAACATAAACACAAAAAAAATTCTTAATAATTAAAAATGTTTGAGGTAGTGTATTTAGGGGATTTTTACTGTCTTTCAAGGTAGTAAGCTAGGCTTTGGAACAGAGACAATGTGAGTTTTTGTTCAATTATTTAATAAAAGAGCTTGTAAAAGTTGAAGAATTCAAGAGAACTTTGTTCTCCATGCCTTTTGTGTATTACATAATAGTTTAATTTAGTCAAAGTCAAAATGTTTATGGAACAACAGAAAGGGGCTCAACCTTCATAAGAGGTTAAGAGTTAAATTAAAAAAGTAGTTTGTTTTTTCATTTAAAGGGTTCATAACACAATTTCCTTGATTTTGTATGATAAAAAGTTAGTTATTTTATGAAAAAACAGTTCTGTGCAGTAGTTCACAGCAGTAAACAATGAACATTCACTGAAACTAAGATACAAAACTAGGTTAGATGCAATGTAGCCTATAATGTCTCAAAAGTCCTGTTATCATATGTAATGGCTCCTGTCCATGTTTTCAGGCCAATATATTATTTAACCAAAAATGTCATTTCATTTTGAGTACATGTAATTTGCTTTCATCATACATACACTCACCTAAAGGATTATTAGGAACACCACACTAATACTGTGTTTGACCCCCTTTCACCTTCAGAACTGCCTTAATTCTACATGCCATTGATTCAACAAGGTGCTGAAAGCATTCTTTAGAAATGTTGGCCCATATTGATAGGATAGCATCTTGCAGTTGATGGAGATTTGTGGGATGCACATCCAGGGCACGAAGCTCCCGTTCCACCACATCCCAAAGATGCTCTATTGGGTTGAGATCTGGTGACTCTGGGGACCATTTTAGTACAGTGAACTCATTGTCATCTTCAAGAAACCAATTTGAAATGATTCGAGCTTTGTGACATGGTGCATTATCCTGCTGGAAGTAGCCATCAGAGGATGGGTACATGGTGGCCATAAAGGGATGGACATGGTCAGAAACAATGCTCAGGTAGGCCGTGGCATTTAAACGATGCCCAATTGCCACTAAGGGGCCTAAAGTGTGCCAAGAAAACATCCCCCACACCACTACACCACCACCACCAGCCTGCACAGTGGTAACAAGGCATGATGGATCCATGTTCTCATTCTGTTTACGCCAGATTCTGACTCTACCATCTGAATGTCTCAACAGAAATCGAGACTCATCAGACCAGGCAACATTTTTCCAGTCTTCAACTGTCCAATTTTGGTGAGCTCTTGCAAATTGTAGCCTCTTTTTCCTATTTGTAGTGGAGATGAGTGGTACCCGGTGGGGTCTTCTGCTGTTGTAGCCCATCCGCCTCAAGGTTGTGCGTGTTGTGGCTTCACAAATGCTTTGCTGCATACCTCGGTTGTAACGAGTGGTTGTTTCAGTCAAAGTTGCTCTTCTATCAGCTTGAATCAGTCGGCCCATTCTCCTCTGACCTCTAGCATCAACAAGGCATTTTCGCCCACAGGACTGCCGCATACTGGATGTTTTTCCCTTTTCACACCATTCTTTGTAAACCCTAGAAATAGTTGGGCGTGAAAATCCCAGTAACTGAGCAGATTGTGAAATACTCAGACCGGCCCGTCTGGCACCAACAACCATGTCACGCTCAAAATTGCTTAAATCCCCTTTCTTTCCCATTCTGACATTCAGTTTGGAGTTCAGGAGATTGTCTTGACCAGGACCACACCCCTAAATGCATTGAAGCAACTGCCATGTGATTGGTTGATTAGATAATTGCATTAATGAGAAATTGAACCAGTGTTCCTAATAATCCTTTAGGTGAGTTTATATGTACGTACAAATACATACATGAGTAAACATTAGTATCAGCCATCAGTCAACCACCAATCTGTAGTATAAAATACTAAATTATCTATTAAATAATAAAACCCATAAAACTAAGGTCCAAGGGGCATTTGTACAGCACATTTTTCAAGCAAATAAAAGTTCCTGCAAGCTTTTGAAGCGAGTGCAACTTTTGAAAGGAGAAAACGAGTAGTTGTTTACAGGCGTGGAAGTGTGTCCCTGCGAGACTGTAGCGTGAAGCATCTGCTCCACTGCCAACATCAATCATTCTGAGACGCCACAGGGACGCTGGCACTCAACACCACATACTTGTTTGCGATGAAAGACATTCAAAGCCGCTTTGCGATAAACACATACACAAACTGAGCTCTTACTCGACCCATCAAGGTTTTCTTTTTTTTTAATGCACTGTAAATTTAGATTTTATTCATGTGCATTTTTATTAAATAAAAAATTAATAAAAGCATATTTAGTTTGAACAGGAATCAAGGTCAACAGATATTTGCAATATGAAAATATATTTTAGAAATGCAACCAAATGTGTATTACTAGAACTGGTGTGTTTATTCACTTTAAGGTATTAAAGTGGCTGTAAGTAGCTAAATGTTAAAACTGTTTTTGATTCTCAGTAAATGCACATGAGCTAAAATTAATAAATGTTTCCTTGAATGAACTGTAATGCTGCTGTAGTTACTGAATAAATCAATTTAGTTTGTAAATCCAGTGTACAAAACTGGTCAAAATGGTGGGAATTGTATTCCTGCACAAAAAAAAAAAAAATTTAAATAAAAAAATATATATAATTAAATGAATACAAAAATATATATTTTTTTATATCATGTTTTAAATATTTATTATTTAAAATATTGCCCAAAATGTCTAAAATATTTTCAAATTAAATGCATATAAATGTACATACATAAAATATATATCTCTGATGTATATTTGGCCATTTTTGGTACATTAAAAAGCATGTTTATGTGTTCCATACTGGACTGTTTAAAGTTCTTGAATCTCCCAAAGCACAGATCTGCAAGAGTCTGTCTTTATGCGTGCTTGTGGGAAAAGTGAGAGTGTGCATGTGCATTTGTGTTTATATAAATCGCTGACATGTTGTGATCAATGGTTAGTTGTGAGGAAACAGACAGCAGTCTAAAATACACCATTTGTAATGCATTTCACAGCAGATACATGCAGCTTTATTTGTTTTCAAAGATATTGGATACAAGATATTGTTCAGGGAGTTGTAAAGCTTGGGCTTTGATTTAATATTTAGAAATGTTTCCTATAAAGAGCAACTGCATTGTTATGAAGACCAGTTCCAATAAAGGCTTCAATCCCTTAAGAGTACAACTCAACGAAACATGAAAATGAGAGATGCGATGAACAAGAAATGTTTATACCTTTTCTGAAGTAAATATCAGTGGTGCTTACTTCCATGCATTTTTTTATGATCTTGCATAAAAAGAATCCCTTTTTTATTAAATATATTCACAAAAGCAGTATCACAAGACACATGATTTGAGTTATTCATGCGCTGCAGGACGATGCTCAACTTTAATACTTGTATGAGTAACAGTAATAGTGATGTTTGACTTAGCAAGTCTTTCTAATAGAGAATGCAGGGCTTCTTGTCACAATGTTATGTAACATTAGATGGTCCGTAACCCCACCCTGTCCACTGCGTTACCCAGCATCCTCTGCTGCAAATACATGTGTGCGGTCCAAGATAAAAGACATCAAAGCATGCAGCACTAATTCTACAATAATGAAAGCAATATTTTAAAAGCTACGATGCACCGCAAACAAAATCGATACGTTTCATTTTGGTGTCATGCAGCATTGCTCATTATGTCACACGCTGGGAGAAAGTCACGGTGAGTTTGATCCGAGAGAGAAACGGTGGCAAGAATTCAAAGATTCAAGAGGGAAGAGATCAAGGAACAAAATAAACACCAGTCTCACTTAAAAATGTCTGAATGTCATTATATAATATAATCAAATATCAAAGCAAATCCTGCAGGAGCTTTTCTGAGCGAACACGTCCCTAGTCTTATTGTGGAAGACTCAACAGATTCATCTTTCATCAAAATGTAATAACTATGAAATAATCGTACTTTTCAGCTAATATCACCAAGGCTGTAGGGGCTTCGAGTTCATGTTAACCAAGAGCCAAACAGGTTTTTAGGCTCCTGTTAAAGTAGCCTTTCGAAAATCTGGACAAGTTATCCAACATGACATCATGACTTTGCGTAAACATACACGCCACTTTCAAATCAAGTGGCGTGTTATCTATACGCATTTTCAGCTATCCGCGTGTATGTCCACGCCGCGTGTATGTCTACGCTGCGTGTATGCCCACGCCGCGTGTATGTCTACGCCGCGTGTATGCCCACGCCGCGTGTATGTGTACGCCGTTAAATTTCCGAGCGAAACTAAGCTAAATGAATATCTACATCTGGGGAGCGATATTTTTTTTCCTAGGATGGTAGGGGAAGAGTCATAAATGCTAATAACCCAAGTGACGGGTAGGTTTAGGGACGTCGTTGGGGTAGGTCATATATTTATATATAGTAATGTAACGTTAAGTCAATGGCGTTGATAAACACGCTGAAAAGCGATTATGCGTGTTGATAGCACGCCAAAAATGGAAATACGAATTGGCGTGTCATACATACGCTATTTCATGAGATCAGTCTGAGTTATCAGTAATTTAATGCTGCTTAATGGTAATATAATCAAGGTTACAACCAATAAATTAGAAAAAGAAGAGTTATCACTGACGTTCTGGAGGCTTTGCCGTCACAGGAATAAATTACATTTGTAAAATATTTTAAATTATAATGATATTTCACTATATTACTGATTTACAGTATTTTTGAACAAATAAATGCAGCCTTCTTTCAAAAACATTAAAGGGGCTAATGTAAATGTAAGAACTTTCATGTATTAATAGCTTTATTATTGCCAATGTGTGAACAGCTTGTCACGAAAACTTTAAAAACGAGACCTTCCCCGACTTCCTAGGTTGTCTATGAAAGCCTGTAGGCTGATTTTTATGTGAAGGACTTGGGATGTTTTTCCCGGGAAAATAAAAAGGATGTGATGTTTACACTCGCTCCCGAGAGCCTCTCTTCCGCTTAATGACACATGAAATTAATGCTTATACAATGTTCAGGATAATGTCTGAGCAGGGATTCATTCAAACTATAGTCTCTCATAGTCAGAATGGTCTTAAAGTCCCCCTGTGGTGAAAATACAGATTGTAATGTTGTTTATATGTCTCTGTGATGTTTTAATATGTTTGAAGACAAATCATGTGTAAATTCATAAGTCGACAGCATTGCTGAGTATTTCCTCCTTAAAACTGCAGTGACAAAGACAGTCTCAAAAACACGGTGTGAAATCGCTGGTGTTTCTGACGTCACAAACGACCTTGTAACCAATCAGATCAACGTGTGATCGTCAACCAGTGGATCTCTAAGTGAGTGAGTGAGTGGAGGCGGGGCTCATTTGCATATTCATAGAACCATGAATACTAAATGAGGCAAATGAAGTGTCAAATTACCTTAAAGACACTTTAAGGCATGAAGAATGAGGATTTTTTTTTTTTAATATGTCATTTTGGTGATCAAAGATGAGTTTTAAGGGATACAATTATTGACTACAAGGGGACTTTAAATATATTTTCTGATCAAATGATCATAACAGTCATTTGAATGGCCTCATCGGTTGACATGATTTGCTGCAAACATCCATCTCTATGATCAGATGCTTTCTGAACTGTTGTTTTCTCACCGCTGTCATTTTTGTTGTGTTTTATTTTGTTATTGAGAGAAGAATGCAAAGCACATATTTACATATTCATCAAAACGTCGCTCTCAGCACGTGGACAGCATCTGGATGTTCGTTAACAGTAAAGGTATTCCAACTTACTTCTAAGCAAAGAACGAAAAATACATTTGCAGTGAGTATATCAGGGTCTTGAATCACGTGTTATGTGTGTACGAGTGCGAGCACAAGCAATAAATTGTCTGCAGTTCACTTAACGGCCACCAGTGTCGCTAATATCTTGGGTTTCTGAATTATACATACAGCCCCTTATGTGCACCCAAAAATGAACATTTTTGTCATAATTTACTCACCCTCAAGCTGTTCCAAACCTGTACGATTTGCTGAACACAAAAGAAGATATTTTAAAGAATGCTAGCAATCAAACATATTATAAAATATCTTATTTTGTGATCAGCAAAAGAAAGAAACTCAAACCGGTTTTTAGAACAACATGAGAGTGAGTAAATGATGACAGAATTAAAAATTTTGGGTGAAATATCATACCGACCCCAAACTTTTGACCGGTAATATAAATGCTTTGATTTTAATCTGTCCAGTATGGGACCGGTGTCATTAAACACAGATTTCTGTAAACAGAAGAGCAGCAGTTCTCGCTCCACTGAGCTCCTTAAAAAGTCCACTGGAACTCAAAAAACCGTACAAATGATAATGTCAATACAAACCCCTCCATGCTGGATTACTCTTCCAGGCCCTCATCTATTGTGGGCCGGCCGGTTATCAATCCCCGTTAAACAAGCTTGAACACGCAAACCAGCACAGGTTTCATTACAAAAGACCATTAATCAGGTTAACTCGGCTGGTTGTGGAACTAATCAACTGCTGAAAGCCTATCGGAATGAAAACACAGAAGATCAGCTGAATTTATATGAGCGGTCTATGGAAACATGCTTTGTAAAATTGAATAATTATAAGACTAAATTATTACGACGTAAAATATTCTAATTATGAAATAAAGTCGTCAAAATTATGAGGAAAAAGTTACATTTATGAGATAGAAAGTCAAAATTATGACATAAAAAGAAAGAAATTAAAAGGTATAATGTAAAAATGTGAAATTATGACGTAAAATGTAAACCTATGAAATAAGTTTAAAATTATGAGAAAATTGTCCAAATGATGATATAGTAAAGTCGACGTAAAAATGTGATATTAAAAAATTATAAAGTTGAAGATATGACATAAAAATATGACAAAATGTAAATTATGAAATAGTTAGTTTAGAAAATAGTCCAAATTATGAGATGATATAGTTGTAGGTAGGCCATCACAATTATAAGGGAAAAGACCAAATTCAGTCATAATAAAGAGATAATGCCAAAATCATTACAAAAAATTTATGTTTTGTCATAATTTTGACTTGAAATGAATGTGAACATAATGAAATTATTATGACCTTCTTATCTTAGAATGCCATAATTTTAGAATGTCAATTTTATCATGACATAGCCTCCTTTTAAACAAAGCATGATTTTTTTCCCTCATGTGGCACAGAAATGGGCTTCCATACAGGCCCAATCTGTTTCACCTTCCTTTTATATTCCGCTGTAATAATAATTTTAAAAAATGTTCTTTTTTTCTTCTTTTTTTATAGAAGTGAAATTTCATTTGCATGAAAAGCAAACTTGCACTGTTGTTCATAGCCTTTTATATCTCACCAGAAAATCAAAGACTGTTTTCTATGCGGCTGCGACTGCCTTAAAAACATGATAAAAGTCTTGGAGGAGGAAAAACAAACACTTACAAGGTCCTTCAGCCGCTGGCTCTCTGTTAACACTCACTAACCCGAAACCACGGTCAGTGTCGTTTCCACCGGCCCTCGAGTAACACCTACATGAGCCGACGCTGTCTGTGTCGTGCTGAGGCCTCTTCACACTCCCCGCTGGGTCACAGATGCTTCTGCTTTCTCACACACACACACACACACACACACACACACACAGACAGGCCCTTGACGGCTACCTCAAGTTCATCACCCCTGCCAGGCCGAGCGGCGCCAGCCTTTAGCACCATATGCTAAATCACGTTCACACTGGGCAGCGGCAGAATGACAGATTTAGCACAGCAGAAACAGAAACATTCACCAGTAATGGGATATTAGATGTTGAAACGTCAAACATCCAATAGCGGGTCAGTGAACCGGCCTTCTGCTGAAGTATAGATAGCGGACGCTTGCTACTCCAGGAAAAACTGCTGGGAAAAACAGCATCTATTTACAGTCGCTCGCAGGAGGTGTTTGCTAACCGATGCAGCGGGAGTCTGAGAAAGAAACATAGACTTATACAGAAACAGAAATGATATCCGCAGGAACATATACAATTTTGGAGCAGTGTGTAATGTAATATTTTTTGCACTATGGCTATGACGTATTTTAGATGCAGGAGTGTCGTTCAATGAACGGATGAAATTTTTTTATATATATATATTATATTATTTGAAATGATGACAGAAAAATTCTCAATTCTGATCACAAATGATTATACGCCAAAAAAAAAAAAAAAAGGCATTGAAAGTCCTACTTATGCCATAAAAGTCAAAATTCTAAAAGAAATGTTAATATTATGATAATGTTTATGTCAAAAGAGTATCCTAATATCTTCATGCCTTATAGTCATATTTAGCAGGTTGGAGCTGGACGATAATATCATTTTTATTTAAAAAGTCATAATTATGAGATAAAAGTCACAAAAAGAAAAATTGAAATTGTGAGATTGAAAAGTTTAAATAAATGAAAGAAAAGTTTGAAATTATGACAACAAATAATTATGAGCAAAAAAAAGTACAAATTCTGACATACTAAGTCATAATTATGCAAAATTCTGACATATATATTCAATATTATGAGATAAAAAGTGATAATTTCATTTTTACATTGGTTTTAGTCAATTTATTTGTATAACGCTTTTCACGTTACACAGTGTTTCAAAGCACCTTTACGGAAAATAATGATGTTATATCTTCATGACTTATAGTCATATTTAGCAGATTGGAGCTGGACAATAATATGTAGGATAGATTTTGCAATGATACAAGATTTGCTATTGTTTTATATGAGTGTATGTGGATAATGCTGGCCATAATTATATATCCAATTATATAAAGAGCTGGGCGATAAGTCACATTTTGTGAAAGCATCACTATTACAGTTCCTCATGCTTGTTTATGTTACCAAACAGACAGTACAACATCCATTACTGACTGCAGACTCTGCAAAACATTCATTTTTGGTTCTAAACTTCTCTGAAAACCACTTTTTAAATCTCCGACCTCTCTTTCTTTCTCACTTTGCTCTTTCATTTGATAGGACAAATGGGTAGATTAAGCAGCGCGCTGTGCAAATGTAAATCAGCCCTGGAAAGATCAAACACAGAGAGGAGGTTTTGCCATCGGTCCACAGTGTTTAACTCCATATCTGAGTTACAGCGTTACAGTAATTCCTCATAAAACCCTGCAAGAATTGAAAGTGAAATTTGCGAAACACTAGACTATCTCTCTATCACATTATCTCTCTCTCTCTCTCTCTCTCTCTCTCAGACTGTCTGAATCTTCAAAACCAATGAATTCCTCAAATAAGCTTTAACTGTAATTTGCTCATTGTTAATGCATTAACTATCATTAACTGATGGCAGCTTATTGTAAAATGTAACCAAACATTTCAATGCAAGCATCACTATTGAGAAATGTAAGTGTTAGTAATTAAGCGTCTGATTTCCAAGCGTCATATCGTCTCTTAAAGGTGCAGTGTGTGATTTTTAGCGGCATCTAGTGGTGAGGTTACGAATTGCAACCAAGTGATCGACAGGAAGTGATGTCGTCGTCTGATACAGCAGTGAGTAGCCAGTTAAGCAATGAGCTTATTTACAAAGATGAAGAAATTAGGTTTACTTAATTATTCAGTGGAATAATGTAATTGCGAATATTATTGTTACTTGTTCATCATTGTGTCAGTGTTTTATAGAACGATGAAATGCGTTTGTCCATTTAGGGCCAAAGTAAAAATATGTATACCTCATTCTAAGGTAAAAAAAAACAAAACATAATGGTTCATTAAGTAAGGTCACTGAAAACATAGTTATGTAGCCTATATGATATTGCATTTCTGTCAACAGATCCTCCTAAATATTACACAATGCACCTTTAAACCTACTCTGAAGAAAGCACCACTTAGCAACCCCCTAACAACAGCTTAGCAACGTGGGGACAACTTTTGCACGACTCAAGCACCATTTACTTTAGAAAATGTAAAATACTTTATTTTGCATGTGCACACATATTATTCCTTTCATTTGACACTTAAATAAATCAAACATGATTTTTTTTCCTCGGCAGACTGTAAAATAAGGTGCTTCTGTATTTAACCATTCATTATAAATGGAAACGGCACACCAGCCCAAACTCCATCAGGTATTTCTTATTCGCTCGCGCACAGCTCAGAGAGCATAGACTAATGCTTGCTGAAATATGAGCTATGAGATCGCTTTTATTAGGCGCCTGTCTGAAATAATTTACCTCTCCCTTTCATAAACTTTTGCTGTGCTTAACTGCCGCTGCGAGGAAAAATATAGTAAGTCGTTAAAAGTCTGTTACAAAAAGTGGCTGTAAAATGAAGGCTTGACCACTGAAGAATACAGGGCAGCAGAAGTCCTGATTCATGTAAATCTGAGAATAACCACCCGAGAGCCTCGTAAAGGGAAGATTTGTGTGTAATTGCTTAGTCGATATTACATACAGTCATGGTCAAACTCGATACGCTGCCTTTCCTAACAAACTTTGACTTTGTTCATTCTGTGTATTTGCATTTTCAATATCATGACGTAATACGAGTAAGGAAAAGAACAATAGCACAAAAAAATGTAAGTGTTAGCAATAGATCTGACAAATATATGATGTTGTTGCACATCTTGTTTGATTGATTTACAGAAATCTGCATAATATTAATTTTAAATGGGCCAAAATTTCTCCAACTGGAAAAGTTTACTTGCCGTTATTGGTTTATAAATAGTACTTTCACATATTTATCTCACATATACAATTTGAACCAAACAGGTTATTAACTTAGTCCAAATTTGGTTACAAGTAAATTTGGGTTTAAAAGTAAATGTAAAACCCTTGATTAAAGTGATGCTAACACCTTGGTATTGAATGATAACCATATTTATGGCTATTTGCATGGAGCTTCAAAGAATACTATGATAATATGTCTAAGATGGTAATTTTTTGCAAGTGAAACAGAGAGCTATATGCTGATTTGTAATTTTTCATGGCCCAAATCACTAAACACCCTCCAAATGTCCATTCAGCACTTCCATGCTCCAACAGCCAATTTATAACAGGTACGAGTGTGTTTTAATTATTCTTACTCTGTGAAACTTCTGTCTGATTGCTTTTTCCTCTGATCCTTGTAAAAACATCTTTTTGCCTATTACCCAATTAAAATAGGGCTAAGAGGTTGAACAGCGAACCGTACGAAGAGCCCCGGAGGATTGCGTCCACCTATGAAAACTGCAACTGGATTTTAGGAGATTTCATTTGGATTTAGACTTCATGCTTCGGAGTCTATTCTAGGGAGACCGGACTGCTTTGAGTCTTATTTCAGGCCAGTAAGAATATGATTTTTCACACTGCTGAATGTACTGAAACCTTTAAGGCACTAATTTTGTTCAAGTCTCCTCATTTTTCTAAGGACAATAATCTTAAGTTTATATATTCTTCCTAAACACTAATAGCAAGTAACTTACTATAATTTTGTCAAGTCATGCCCAAGGATCAACATCCTGATTTGACCTAAAACAACATTGCAAAGCAACAGGATGCAATGAAAAGCAGAGCAAAAACAAATGTAATGCAATGCAATGCAAAGCAAAGCAACGTAATGGAATTCAAAGCAAAGAAAAGCAATGCAATTCAATTCAATTAAAAGCAACGCAATGAAAAGCAAAGCAAAGCAAATCATAGCAATGTAATGTAAATGAATGCAATTTAAAAATAAACAAAGCAAAGTAATGCAATTCAATTAAATTCAAAGCAATGCAATGAAAAGCAAAGCAAAGCAATGGAATGCAAATGTAAATCAATTAAATATAAAGCAATGCGATGCAAAGGGGGAATTTGATAGGTGAAATACAGCCTATGAATGTTTCTGAGATTCACCTGTTTCTAAATCACAGTCAGTTCAGTCAGGTAATATGTAAATGTACAAGCGCGCATATGCAGCGTTACCTATTCCCCTACGATATCCTTGGTCAATTTGTCTTAAATGTGCTTGGCAGGAACATTAACCTTAATGTCAAAGCTCAGATTCACTACATGCAGTGAAAATATGCCTGAGACTTAAAAAAATCACCCCATTTAAATAATAAATGAGAGTCCTGCTCGACCTTTCTCCTCAGGTTGCGGAGGTGATGTATGGAGGCCCAGCGGGGACATATGCTACAGCTGGCTTAACCTGAACTGAGTCAAAGGAAGCTGATGAAAAGCTGAGCTGAAAGAAGCAGGTCCTCTGACAAACGCCTCAAGTCTGAATGAGATGGACTTTATCTCCTAGTAGGAACACAGTCATCCCAAAGGAACTGGGCGACAGTCAGACTCAGATTAGGAGGGAGAGAACAAGAACCAGGTTAAACCACATTGGTTGATCTTATGTTGTAACGCTCAGCCTAAGAAAGGCAGGATACACCACAAATATACGTTCTATACCCTCTACTAACGTGTTGAATCGAATCGCAACACTGCAACAAACAAGATGGAATGAGACCCCAAAGTGTATTAAAGAGAATGCACCAACAATCAATCTTTACAATATATACAATGAGTCCTGTAAGTGTGTGTGTACCAGTCCAATGTACGTGTGTGCGTTGAATCGGCCTCAGTCCGTGCACACAAAGCAGAACAGCGCTATCCTGTGAAGTGCCTCCAAGGAGAAATAATCCACTTGTGTATTTCCGCGAAGAGTCGAAGATCACAGTCAATGACAAACAAATTGTGAAGTGCGATCGATCGCTAGTTCCAAAAGAGCAATGTTTGCGTTGCTCTTGAACGCCCCCTTTCCGGCAACCTTCTGGATTTATGCAGAGTACCCAGATCACAGAACCTGGACATACGTTAGGAGTGGACCTAATGGGACCCTTCCCCAACAGTAAAAAACATCTTGTCATTGTTGATTACTTCACGAAGTGGGTGGAAATGTTCCCTCTGAGAGACAGCAAGACACAGAAAATAGTGAAAATCCTTCAGGAAGAGATTTTTACACGGTGGGGGGAACCCAAATACCTGGTGTCCGATAGGGGTCCCCAATTTACGTCCAGCCTTCTAAGCGATCTGTGCAAACCATGGGGGTGTGTTCAGAAACTCACCACGAGTTATCACCCACAGTCAAACCTAACAGGAAGAATCACCAGAACAGTGGACAGAAAAGTAAAAACTATGATTGCTGCATATGTGGGTCAACAACATCAGAACTGGGACCAGTGGCTACCAGAATTCCTGGCCCTGCACTGTAAAAAAAATTATCGTGATTTTAACGGTAAAAGACTGTAAAAATGCTACAGTGAAAAATTGTTAATTGGTTAACAGAAAGTTTCCTGAGATATATCCAGCTGCAGACCCGCAGCACCACCAGCACCAGCGCCAGGACCGCCAGTGCCAGGACCGGAAGTGAGGGGCGGAGTATACCGCCGAGTATCGGTTTCATTGTATTGTGAGTTACTTCCTGATCACGCTGTTGAAAAATAATGCTTGAAACTTATGGGCATTTTATATATTACACGAAATGTATACATTAATATAAATGTATACATGAATATAAGTGTATATTAATAAAAATGTATACATTAATATACGTGTGTAATGTAATTTATAATTGACAGTCTGCAAAACATAAAAATGTACACAAAATAGAATGTAGTTGTTAAGATTTTAATCTGGAACATGTTTATTGTTTATGTTTTTCGGGTCATCTTCTTAATGTAAAATTATGAAGCATTTATGTCCAAACACCATTTTTGCTAAAATTAGCTCATTCTTTTACAATATGACATTATTTCAAATGGAATTGTTTAATATATAGATTCATTTACAGCATCTTAAAATTCTTTGTATTATTTACTGATAATAAATAATACCGGTACACTTAAATTGAGATCATTAACAAATTGAAATGGCAACATCTGTCATAAAAAGTTAATTATGTTATCTTTTGTTTGTATGGAAACAATTGACAGCTAAGGTTACTGTACATTTTTTACATGGCATAGAAAAAAAAACCATGAAATTCCCAATTTTGGATATAATTTTTTTATATCAGTATTTAAAAAGCTGTTTAAATATATGACATTTTTAATAGAAATTACTAAAGGAAAATGTATAAAATTAACGTCATTGTAACGTTGCGGTAAGGACCCTTTTTAAGAAGATGACCCGAAAAACATAAAAAAATAAACATGTTCCAGATTAAAATCTTAACAACGGTAAACTCCGCCCTCACTTCCGGTCCTGGCGCTGGCGGTCCTGGCGCTGGCGGTCCTGGCGCTGGTGCTGGTGGTGCTGCGGGTCTGCAGCTGGATACTATTGAGTTTCCTTACTATATACAGTAAATAACTGTGATAGATCTAATGGTACATTTAATGTAATTTTACTGTAAAATACCGTTAAATTTACAGTTTTTGAAAGTGATAAAGAACAACTCATTGTATAATTTACAGTGAAAACCCGTAAATTGATATTCCCACAATTCCCTGCGTGACACTTCACATTTGATGTATTTTTGTTGAAATAACTGTTTCTTCATAGTTTTCTTAGTCTTTTTCTAATCAGTTATGTACATTAGTGTTTTATGTTACATTTAATGTTGTTAAATTAATGTTTATTGCCTTTTTAAAATTTCATGTGTGTTACCATGATGGTGTTTAATGTTTGTGTGAATGACACTGTGCAGCTTCTGTATATCAGAATTAACTGTCTTGTGGAAGAAATGCTTGTGATGAGCTTTGATTGATCATGTGACTCGCATCTCTGCTGTGATTGTTGGTTGTCAGTGTAATACAATGGTACAAAACAGATATTAATACTTCAATAGGTATGTAAATTAACATAATATCAGATAATGAAATACTTGTATTTCTGTAAATTTTTATTTAAGTCTGTAAAATCTTGCTACCGTAAAATCTTGCTACCGTATTTTATACGGTAAATTTCTGGCAACCACAGCTGCCGGTATTTTACCGTAAATTGAAAAAAAAAATTTTTACAGTGTGTCGTAAGCGATTCGATTCAATACGTTAGTAGAGGGTATAGTCGAACGTATATTTGTGGTGTATCCTGCTTTTATTAGGCTGAGCGTTACAAAGTGTTACCGTCTGATGCATCACTGTAGCTTGATATGTATATCAGATCAGTTAAGGCAGTCCATCTCCCATCATGCATCTGAGAAAAAAATAGCCTTTAGTCAATGTTAAACTGCTGTTTGCAACACAATCTGACATATTTTCAAATTAAACATTCAAGTTCAAGAACATATAAAACCTACATAAATCTACAAAAGATTTAACTGAAAATAAAACAAATAAATATTTAAGTAAAATAAATCCGTAATTTTTGATATTTGAAGATAATATCAGTCAGATAATATGTAAAAGTCTAAACACTTCCACATACCCATTTCCTTACAATATCCTTGGCAAATTTGTCTTCATTTTTTTATTTTCAAAAAGGAAAATGGGTGAGAATTAATTGTATCCACCAAGACTTGATTGGATGTTGAAAGTATGCTGTTTTATATCCATTTGCTCAAACAATATAAGCAATATAAACCATTATAAGGTTTATATACATATAAGCAATATAAACATTATAATGGCTCCTTTATTAGTTCAGTAATAACTTCTTAACATCAGTGTATTTGTTATTCAGAGCATTTATATTTAAGGCTCCTTCAGACTGGAATAACTTACCTTCAAACATACGATCTTTAACATCGTTTTACATATTTAAAAATAGTTGGTCTTCTTATTTTGAGCTATTGTTCATGTTTCAGATGATGCTATACCTGTATATGATTTATAGCTCACTATTTTCTTTATTCTATGTTGTGTTTTTGCTGGCAAGTATTTGTTCACAGCATCTGTGGCCATCAAGTTGTTGTAGTCACCTAAATACTTATCTTTTTTATGTTGTTTTTTTTGTCGTTTTTATTGTAGTGTGTTGACTGTGGTATTGTTTCTGTCTTATTATTTTATTGTAATGTGTTTGATTTGTCCCCTGTTCTGTATTGTATTGTAAATTAGGACCCCCTCGAAAACGAGATGGTTCATCTAAAGGGGTTTATCCTATTCAATAAACTTACATATCAGAGCCGATCCGCCCTATAGGCTCACTACGCAAGCTGCGTAGGGCCCCGCAAATTACTCAAGGCCCCGCCTTCCCCTCGTGTCATAGCGTGTCAATTCATGTTTACAACATCCATGACAAAATGAAGCGAAACTATCCTTCTCGTCACGAAACGAGGGGGGGGGGGGGGGAAACCGTGAGAGTGAATTGCGAGAACAACAATAAGGTAAACTTGTGTTCTCTCCTCTCCAAGTTTCAGCGAAGTAAAGTTAAGTTTATGTGCATTTCTATTGTGTTTTGTGTTTCTGTATTGATATAAGCTGGGCAGGCAGTGCATCTCTTGCATCACTTTGTGCCTGACAAAAGTGAGAGTAAAATGCAATTATTTATTACGTTTGTTTTTGATAAACGACAAAGTGCAATAGTGTTTGTTTACTGCAGCTCGGAAAAGATAACCGCGTCGCGCGAGTGTATCATGCGTTCATATGCGCGTGCACGAAATGAAACGCGCATTTTTCAAGCAGAAATATATGTGGAGACCAGACATACTGTACAATATATGGGCGTGAATGATGGCACTCCTCATCAAAGTACACATTATACATAGCCTACTTTTAAAACAAGACACTTATTATCTAGTCAATGAGTAGTTAAAAACTCTAAACAACTGCACTAATTATGCAAGATGGAAAGCAATGTATTGACAATTTGACATTGATTGACTATTGATTTATAGGCTATATTGCATTTAAAATGTTGATTAGCTGGACATACTGGTCAATATGGATGCACATCCCTCAGTAAATAATAACCATAAATCAAGAATTGCTTCAACACACATAATACAAATTTATGTTATTTATTTTTACTAGTAGGGCCCCTTAGTTACATTTTTATCTACCAATGTCTATTTTTGATATCAGGAATTACATGTTCACTTGTACAAAAGTTAGATGTCATCACTCACAGGGATTATTGATATCTGCATCACTAGTTCAGTTAAATATTACAAGAGCCAAGCCATAGTATAATTTATATTTGAAAATGTATAAAAGGAAATTGGGAGTTAGTTTGTGATATTCTTCTCAATTTCTAGACAGTCCAAATAGACTGGTGTTGCCCTGAAGCCGAAAATGCCCAGGCTGTAGAGAGAACCAAAGTTAATCCCAAAAGTCAAAGCTCAGGGTTATAATTAATTATTTTCTTCTTATTTATGTTTACATTAATATTCACTTACTTAATAATATTCATTTCTTATCTTAATATTCTATAGAAAATACTATTTACTGTCAATAAATATTATTTGTTTAAACCTCATTCTGTTCTATATTGTTGTACTTATTCTTTGACTGTTTTGTGTAAAGGAGGGAGGATTGTATTGGGAGCACTGAAGTGTCAGGTGGGACTTTGTGGCAATGGCAAATGGGTTACATAGCTCACGGCGTCACGGGCCAGGTAGAGGGCCCCTTAGCAGAATTTTGCTTAGGGCCCCAGGGAGGTCAGGATCGGCACTGTTACATATATATATATATATTCATTCACCGCCACCGAATCTCATGTTTTTTTATGGTCTCTGCCACCCGTTCTGCGTTCTAGTGTTTTAATTAAACTCAGTTAGGCGTGAGTCTGGCATTGAGTTATAACGGACCCACGATTCACTACAGTACGATTCCATAATGATAAATAAATAATGAAAGCATTCGGCTGCATATTTTTCTCCTTCTCCCAGCTAACCTTTGAGCGGCAGTGAAATGTTTCTCTAATCACTCATTACACTTCTCAGTATTGAATTTCTGTTCCAAAGTTCTCGCTTTGCATAGAGGCGGCCAATTAATCCCAACCCTCCAGCCGCAGTCCACAAAGACCACATGAGACCGAGAGACAGTGGCTAATGCGATTAATGCCGCCCGCCGCGAGCGGGTCATGTGACGACACCTGATGCCCGACGCCACGCTTTAAACCCTCCAACAGGTGCAGGAGGTCTACAACAGCTTCACATTAGGATAAAATGAGCTCCTTGTTAGGTGGAAGTGAAAACACCCCTGTGCAGATTTCACACAACGACTGTAATTGCACGTTTTAACCGCGGGTACGACACAAATTTAAACTGTCTTAGGTTAATGACTCCATTAGTTTAAACACAATGAGCTTTAATTATTTTCAGCTTGTCAGACCTCAATATCGTTCTGCTCTGGTGAAAACTTAAAATCCATTCGTTTAACACTAACTGGACTTTTCCAAACAACATTAGCTCGAATTCTGCATTTGAGTCATTCCTGCTCTGCAACTTTCATGTTGTCATTTTTGTCATGACTTTATCCTCCAGGAAGTGACATCATGTATTATCTTGATAATTTTCTTGTCATTGTGCAAATGACATTTTATATAAAAAATTATAATAATAATAATATAATTAAAATAAATAAACACTATACAAATATAATTGAATTCATAAGGTCGAAACGTTCTCAATAACAGGTTTTATTTTCTATTATTTTCTATGTTCTTGACTTTCTAATAATTTTCTAATTATTATTATTAATAATAATAAAATTAAATAAAAAAATTTAAAATAAATATTTACATAAAAAAATAAATACAAATATAATCAAATAATAATATCATTAATAATTTTACAAAAAAAAATATTTACACTAACCTGCAAACTCAATGGCAGGTTTTTTTGTTATCGTTTTTTTTGGTTGCTCTTGACTTGCATAATAATAATAATAATAATAATAATAATAAAATTAAAAATAAAATATTTTAATAAAATGAATTTATTTGTTCTTGACTAATTATTAATAATGATGATGATGATATATATAAATAAAAATATATATATTTAAAAAGTAAATAATACAAATATAATAAAAAGTAATATAATTAATAAGGTTGGAGTCTTTTTTTTCTCTTTCCACTAACCTGTACTCAATGCCAATTTCATTTATTTATTTATTCGTTTCTTTATTTATTTGCTCTTGACTTTCTAATGATTTCTAATAATAATACAAAATTAAAAGTATAAGTGTCAGAGCTTGATGCAAATTGCTGAATGTCTACTCTTTGCTTTCAATTTCCACTAAATAGCAACACAAATATAGAAATAAAAAAACTTTACAGAGTCCAAATCCACTGCATAACAGAATCGAGCATACATATTTGTTTACTCAAATGCTCATGTTAAAAGCATAATTTAGGCCATTTCTCTCATGCTAAGGCTTTAGGGCAGGGATGGGCAACTTCGGTCCTGGAGGGCCATTGTCCTACAGAGTTTAGCTTCAACCCTAATCAAACACACCTGAACAAGCTGAACAAGCTAATCAAGGTCTTCAGGATTACTAGAAAATTAACAACAGGTGATTTTTTCAGGGTTGGAGCTAAACTCTCTAGGACAGTGGCCCTCCAGGACCGAAGTTGCCCATCCCTGCTTTAGGGGATGCTGTGAGGGATATTGTCTTAAAACAACAATCGTTTACATTCAAGCAAACATGCTTGCTAACTCTTGCTGACATTCATTACCAACCAAGGGCAAGAACGGCCATAAATCTCTCCAGCCTTGACAACAGCTCCTCTGCGCCATCTCGTACATACGTACAGACATCTTATAATTAAAAGCTGGAGAAAACATTCCATTAAAAGGATGCGCATGTAGAGCTGGCACTCCGACGTCGTAGATTTAAAAGGGTCAATTATACGATGCACACACCGAGCGAGACAAGCAGAGCATTAGCAGTCTGGCACCATCTGTTCTTATAGCACAGCGGCTACATGCTTCATGCTATAAACCGCAGAGTGTTGTTTAAGGGTTGCAGTGCTGAGTTAGCGCCATAAAACCTTACGCTGAATGAAGTATATTGTGCTAAGAGATACTTTAATAGACTTCAGGATCGGAGGCCAAGAAGTGGAGATGTGACGACGGGCTCAGTCATTCCTCAAAAACTGAGGAAATATTTAAAGGACTAGTTCACTTTTAAAAATACTTTTGCTGATAATTTACTCATCCCCATGTCATCCAAGATGTCCATGTCTGTCTTTCTTCAGTCGAAAAGAAATTAAGGATTTTGAAGAAAACATTCCAGGATTTTTCTCCATATAATGGACTTCAACAGGACCCAAACGGTTCAAGGTCCAAATGACAGTTTCAGTGCAGCTTCAAAGGGCTTTAAACGACACCAGACGATGAATAAGGGTCTTATCTAGACAAACCATCGGCATTTCACTAATAAATAAAAAGGTTTAAGTTTTATAAGCACAAATGCTCGCCTTGCTCTGGTCTGTGATGCGCATTCGTGACTCACGTAATACGCAATTACGTTGAAAAGGTCACGCTCTGTCTTGACGAAAATTTTCTTTTAGCCTTTTTAATATTAAACACCCAGGATACACACACGAAATGGGCATTTAAACGATAAACTGACACAAAGACATTTGAATATGTGTATATGGTCCTCCTTCCTCACATTCGTAAACACTGACTCGGTACTTCCGCCGACGCGTGACCTTTTCAACGTAATTGCGTATTACGGGAGTAAAACTTACTTAACCTTTTACTAGCCAAGTTAAAATTACTTATTTTCTTTGTTACTTTCATTTAACTTAGTTAAGTAGAGTTTACTTAAAGGGGCTATGTGTAGGTTTTTACTTTAAAAAAATCTTTAAGATAGATTTTTCATTTGTACATTTATGAGCCAATCATAATGTAATAGAAAGAATGACACATTGAATGTCCACCACGGTTGCCTCTATCAGCCTGTAGGCTCAATTGTGTGTGGAGTCGTGGGTCCGAATTGGCACGAAAATTCACAAAATGTGACGTCATGCACGTTCTCGTCTACTTGGGCTTACATCCGTACAGCACCGGCAATCGCTAGTAGTAGTGTTTCAAATGGACTCTCCAACTTAGAAACTCCTAAATAAAAAAAATTAAAAAAAGAGACTGGCTGCAGTTTCTCTAACGGCCACTGGTGTCAGTAAAGGTTAGAAATTTCAGAACTTACGCAATGCTCCTTTAATTCCACATAAAAAATGTTTGTGCAAAAACTTGCCAAAGAAAAATTAAGTAAATTTTACTTCTTTTTTTTTTTTTCAGTGTTGCACTTCCTCATTGAGATCCACTCGTGGGATTTCCAAGGGGGTAATCCATCGACCGGAAGTTGAACCCGGCCGCGTGCCGCCATCTTGTAGCAGAACTTCACTTGCGTTAGCATTCCATTGACTCCCATTCATTTTGGCGTCACTTTGACAGCGAATATATTTACATCTGAGGCATTTAAAGACTCCATTTGTCCATTATTTATTTCTAAAGACACACGACAATGTATAAAGGGCTCCATTACCTTCTATGTTACATTATGGCCCCGTAGAAACAGTTTTTGTAAAAATAGGCTAACGATTGCGTCATAACCACTCGACTCTCTGTCGCACAGTACAGAAATTACCGTACAGACAGGAGGAGAAGCTCGCAGGCAATCAATGCATTAACTTAATATGGCGTACTGGCGTTACATTTTAAAATAAATACTATAAAAAATACTTACTCCTGCTCACTCATGCCAAAGAACTCTTTGCTCAAGCTCGCCGTCTCTGCAAGATTAACGTTGGCAGTTTTCACGCACAGCTACTAGAAGATTTACATCTGTCAGACAGGCTCTTGTCATCAAGCTTAGTTTGAGTCGGTTTGAGTCTGCGCGTCAGGAACGGAAGTGCTAAAAAAAAATATTTAAAAAAATCGCTAAAAATGGGCTTCAATTGTCTCAACTGAGTTCTAATGAGATGGCTCTGTCCACTTCTTATACTGTCTATGGGGATTTCCCCGAACCCCCACGGCATCGGTCGTCCATGTCAATGCAGATGTTTTCTACTTCCAGCGGTGCAGCTGGCCTTTAAAGGTCAAACTATGCGAGGCAGTTCAGAATAATTATTACTAACAGCTTTTCCTACTTAGGTTTTGCCAGAATGCTGTTATTACTGATGTCAATTATGAAAACATTTACAGAATGAATTCCATTCTAAATGCACTTTTGTAAAAGCCTGAAGAAAGTTTTTGAATGACACAGATCTGCACAGGACTTTTCTATTCTTTACAGCGGAACATTTAGCAAACAATTACACACTATACCACAAAAATAGTGTATACTTATTATATATTTATACTTATTCATAATACCCTTTAAAACCAACTGTTGATTCTCATGCACAGTCATGACAGAAAACATGATGCACTCATTGTCACAACAACAGCAACATTTTAGGCATCTGTGATTGACATTTCATACAGAACCAAAAAACAACAATTGTTCTGATGCTCCATTCACATGTCTACAGTCTAGTTTCGGATGCAAAAGTAATGGTTATAAATGTCAGCTCATGTTTGCATTGATTCAGTTTTCATGCCGTGTTGTTGCATATAAATTACACCAATGCATAATGCATCATATCAAAGACAAATTCAATCAACACTTGCTCTTTGCCACCATGGCCATCTATCAATTATAAGTCACCATCTTTCACTGAAAACCAATGAGTTTGATGCTGAAAACTGCTGCTAATTGGATGCTTTCAACAGTAAAAGCAAGACAATAAAAAGAAGAAGGGCCAAAAATGTAAATCATTACCATATTTTTTGGGATCGTCCCATTATCAAAGTTTTTGGAGAGAGATGCCGATTGCCCTGCAAGATATTTTTAAATGTGTAGTGTTACATTGTAAATAAAAATGTTATCTTATTAGGCCCATAGATAAAGTGGAATACATATTAAAAATAACTATTTTTGGTGTTTATGTTTATTTATGAACAACAAACACCACGAAAGTTAAAAACAATGGTTTTGCATTTCAAGAATGGAAAAAAGTGTGTTTGCTTGTTGGTTTGCATGAATCACACACATTGATTTTCAGTTTTAACATACGCTTGATTGATTCCCATGGATGATAGAAACAAGATGAGCATTGTCACACCAACACACTGCTCAAAATGTTGTGCAAATCACATATTTTTCCATTAAATTACAATGTCTTGGTCCCAAATCATTAACTTTTCCAGTTTGCAAACACACAAAATCTGCATGGGAATCAATCAAAGCATATGTTAAAAATCAATGGTTGTGATTCACGCAAACCCACTTTTTTCCCATTCTTGAAACGCAAAACCTTTGTTTTTAACTTTCATCTAATCAGTTATTAGATTAAAACTCACCCATCGTGAAAGTCATCAGGAAGCTTCTTTTATGTGTGATACCTGTGCTTTTTTCTACAGAATTTCTCAGCTAGTGTCTGATCTCATTTAGGGAAAACATCAAGCACATCTGCAAGATAATAAAATAATTTAAACTCCAATCAATATTAGATTTATTTCAGTGTGCACTTGCATTGTACACTGATACAATGCTAAAACAACATTGTCTCCAGCCACTACAAATTAAGTGCAACCCAGCGTTCATTTATCAGTAATTCTTGACAATTCTAGGTCTGAATACTGGCGTTAGTGTGCACTGTTGAGAAGTCTTAATCACACTCCCTCGAGACTTCCACAACTCGACTTCATTCATACAATGCTACCCAGAAAGCTAAAGAGTTTCTAATGGGAAGAGTTATAGGATCAATACTGTGATTAGCAACAGCCTTGTAGCTATTGTGTGTTGTTAGCAATCTATCGTATGAATGCTGATGCCTGCGGGAAAAGCAGACCTGCTGCGAGAAGAAAAGGAGACTCATGGGCTTAACCGCTCGGCCTATTAGAAACTGTTTGGCAGCACCGCGCCAGTCAATAATGAATTTAACAAGCACCGGTTTTGAACCATGCTTATTTCACCTTGAGAATATGCAGCAAGACTAAATATTTGCACGCAAGTTTCCCAGTCGAGCTTGTAGGCAAGCGTTAAGGCTTCATTTCTGCAGGGCTGTCAGTTGATGTAATTGAACGGAAGACCTAAAGAGGGCAACTAAACACACAATACTCATTGTGCCAGAAAAACTCAATAACTTACTCAGGAAAAGCATGACATGGCCTTGATTTGATTCCAGATGAAATCTGCTCCACAAAGAGTCCTTTACACTGACAGACTGTATTGATTGTGGTAGACCTAAGTGTAAGCAAAAGACTGAATTGACAGCAGAAATTCCCGGCATACGCTTAGAGTATTTACGCTGTTTGATTTTAAACGTGACTCAAGCAATAGTCTTATCATATAAAAAGGTAAGGAAATGCATCTGATTGTTTTTCTTTAGGATGCCTTTATGCACCAGAACAAACATACATATTTTTACTCTGATATCAATGACAAAAATGTAAATTTTGTGCTTTAGCATTATGCAGTCCATTACACCAAGTGGGAATCATGCAGTGCATTCACTTGGCAAAATATAAATAGCTCAAGGCAAATTCAAGTGTATGTAAACAAAAGCATTTCAGGGAATATATCACAAACTGATGTGTGATATACATGTAAAATCACACATTGTTTGGACAAAAGTCTCTTCTAAACATGCATGCAAAACAATCTAACAGGGACTATGAAAATATGTATCAAAATTAAGTGAATTTATGCTTAAAACTATTAAAATATATCTACCAATGAGTCAGAAAAACAAAGGAAAACAAGATTTGTTTAAATTGTTTTAAGCATAAACTCAATTTATTTAATTTTTAGAGAAAAAGACTTAGTTATTTTGCTTTTCAAGTAAATATCATTTAAAAATGTTTAGATATTTGTACTGGAAAATAAGACAAAGAAAAACACTTTTTGCAGTGCAATCAGTATTTGCTCTTGTTTTCCAGCACATATATCTTACATTATATCCTATCCTCAAAACAATATATTAAGGCCTGTCTCTTGAATACTTTTTTATATATATATATTTAATCATGATTATATATAAATAATTGTCTTATATTTAGTTTGATTCCTTCCTTATATTTTTGCCAGATATGGAAGAATAATTAAGGTTATATGCCATCTGAAATGTTTAAAGGATGTATTTTTTACATTTTTAACAAGAAAAAATAAGAAAATAAATATTTTTCTACACGATAAAGCCTAAAACTGCCATTCTTAGAACCTGTCAATAGAATTTAAAAGGTTTGATTAATTTATTTTTTTATTTCAATTAAGTTTTATTAATGAAACAGCTTGTAAACATAGCCTACTTTATCACTGGTCAGACTTAACATTGGTCAAAAATGTTGCTTCAAGTCTAGACTGCAGAAAACAAATGCATTCATTCAAGACATTTCTCGTATATAACCATAAAGGGTCCCTTCAAAATTAGGTTCTAGAACCTTTTTTCTAAGAGTATGAATATTTTGGTCTAATTTAAAAATAAAACAGTACAAATACACATATATGGTCAGTGATATGGCGTATTCTTCTCATCGGTGTGTCCGTGGTTTGTTATGACTGAAGAGCTTACGGGCTTAGAAGAACTTCCTCGAGGAAAATATGATGTAACTTTCCAGCAATAATCCTCATCTGTACCGAAACCTCACACGCACACAAACACTTTCAGAAATCAACTGGAAGGTTTGAAAGAACAAAGCGTCTGTGCGTCAGGAATTAAAGAAATTGGAAGACAAAAAAAAAGATAAGTCAACCGGCTTGTAGCCTAAGGGTTATGCCTTGTCCAAATACCATTCGGAGCAGTATTAACGTGTCCCATCATGCATTATGTTCGGGAACTCATCTGTCCTGAAATCGCGAGATGTCGAGGAGGTCCCAGTGTAATTTAAAGTAATTAGATGAAAACATGTTATTGGTGCAAAGATGAGTAGGCCCTTAGTATGTGTAGGCCTATTTTGTACAACATTTGCAACTGTTTTTATCACTTAATTAGAAGCACTACAATTAGCCTAAAAACAAATGTGTCTTCTGTTAGTTTCATAGCCACTACTAGTCATACCTGTCAAGTATCCCGTTTTGGCCGGGAAAGTCACGTATTTACCTCCCGTATTAGTATTTTCCCGTGAATCTCCCGTATTTTAACCTGCGTTATTAAAAAATAATAATACCACGGGCGGAATAGAAAAAACATTCCCAATCTGAGCTCTGTCACTAGCCTCGCAATAACTGTCTGCCACCTGCAGTAGCCTACTACAGACTGTAGGTGGCAGTTGTCACGAGGTTAGCGTGTGAGGTCAGATGATGAGATGATGAGAGACAACGAGGGGGGGACAGACGGATGATGGACGCTACGATAGATACGATAGGAAGGCACTCCTGCCAAAAAATAAAACCCTCATGTAAATACCGCGATCAATGGCAGCGAATTGACTTTTCTGAAGAGGAGCAGGGTGGGGGACAGTCACGCGTTTTGTAAGTTTTGTAACTGCGACTTTAGCATCTCACTGACACGGGGAAGAAATGATATCAGCACGAGAAATCCCCCAACCACAAGCGCGGGCTAGAGGCACAAAAACATCAGAAAGGGTGTTTAGCATGGTACGAAAGATTGTTACAGAGAATAGGATGACGTTAGACAACAGAACTGTTTGCGCTCTACTCTCATGTAAAATTAACCACTCTGGCCCAGCCCACAAATACATACCTTCCAAAACAGTCTTAAATAATGCAAAGTCTGCAATAAATTTGTACAATAACTCACTAAAAGAGTAAAGAAAAGTTATGTGAAATGAAAAGAAAAACTGCAAAAAGAAAAGCAATATAAAATGAAAAGAATGTGTGGAACGAAAATAAAATGTAAATAAAGACTAGCAATGTTAAATGAACAGAAAATATGCAAATAAGACTTTAAATAAATGCTCTTCATATATAGGCCTATTGTGTTTTCATTTAGGCTAACACTGTCTTAAAATGTAAGAGATATGGGAACATTTTCATTTATCTGTGAACTATTCCTTTGCTTTGGCTGAAAAGTTTACATCAATTTAATTAAGATCATTAATTTGTATTTTTTTATTGTGTGACCCTTTACATATGGTAAAATTAATGGGGTGGTGGGACTGCTCGCGGTGGGCGCCGGAATATTTCACTTATTTTCAAATCCAAAACTTGACAGGTATAGCCTACTGAACAGACGTAGCCTATAGAAATTTATTTTAAAATGCAAAGAAATGAATAATAAATAAAAGCTCTGTAAACACTTGCATTTTTTGCAAGACTATAAGTGTGTCCCATCGAGTAGGCCTAATAAAAAAAATCTTCACACACTTGCATTCTTTCCGCCTACACTTGAACACTTGGGCCAAATAGAGGAAAAGCGTCATGCAAGTAGACAAGTGGTCAAGTGCAAAGACCGCAAGTGTGTGTATTTGGACAATATATCATACATTAATTCACGCACAACTCTCAGTTTGCACACTTCCGACTCAATTAGAGGTCTGGGACTGTGACGGCCAGCTGGAATTCATTACGGCGTTTCGTTACGCGGGATGAGAAGAGGCCAATCGATACAGTCAGTATCTGCTGCTTCTAATCTCTGTCGCCTGTGTCCGCGCTGCTATCTGTAATAGATCTCCGGGATTATAGAAATTCCTAAGACACTACGGCATTGTGACCCAGGTTACGGGCTTGTCTGCGCGCTGTGGCTCGACCCGCCGGCGTGAGGGGAATGCCTGCGGGAGTTAATGACCCGGGATGGAGGACGCCAGGCTGGAGAGCCGGATAAGCGCGGAGGGCAGGCGAGCAAAGACTCCATGTAATTTCTCTAATCCTCGTGGCATTTATACCTCCACTGACAGATAATGAAAATGAAAAATAAAAATGGTGGGGAAACTTTTTTTAACGTTTTAATCTGTTGCATGCTTAACGCAGTTTCTCCCCGGTCAGCAAGAATCTAAATGCTGACTCATATTTAGTGCGCGGTTTAGACTTGAAGCAAGATGTCTGACCAACATATCTAGAGACTAACCAGTTTTGTTTTTTGTGCCATTTAGAGGATGGTAGAAATTCATTAAACCAAATAAATAAACCGCCAGTGAAAAAAAAAAAAAAACGGTTTAAGGGCTAGTTCACCCAAAAATGAAAATTCTGTCATTAATTTACTCACCCTCATGTCGGTCCAAACCTGTAAGACTTTCGTTCATCTTCTGAACACAAATGAAGATCTTTTTAATGTAATCTGAGAGTTTCTGTCTCTCCATTGACAGCTATGCAACTACCACTTTGTCACCTCAAAAAGTTCATAAAGAGATAGTAAAATGAATCCATATGGAGCGGTTCAGTCCAAATTTTCTGAAGAGACTCGATCACTTTATATGATGAACAGATTGAATTTAAGCTTTATTAATATATAAATATTAATCAACTCACACATCAGTTATGATAAATGGAAGCTCAAGTATGTTCACTTGACGTGCAAGAACCAATGATTCATTCTCCTGTTACACATCACGTTTGAGCTTCAGCAAGAACCAATGAGGTTTGTTCTCACACACCAAGCATAATTTTTGGGTGAACTATCTCTTCAAATTATTGCACAGAAGTTTTGGCTGCACAGAAAGCACGAAAGAAACTGATGCTGCATTCACGCCTCCTCGTAATTACTGTAATAATGAGATTACAACATGTGATGTTCTACCCAGAGCTGTTCACATCCCCAGACTCTGAATGATGGGTTTCTATGGCAAAACTATCAACTTTAATATGAATCTGCAGCAGTCAGGTGTTCAGTGGTACAAATCAGTGCTCAGAAAATTCCAAGTTTACAAGATCTTGTGACGTTTACGCTTTCTCCTTATGTTAATTACAACATGGCATGAACGAACCTTGAACTAAAATGTGTAACGGACTGAAAGAGACCATCTAAACAACATATTAAGGTTTTTTTTGCATTTAGGGGACGAGTGCATAACAAAAATTCATGGGGGGGGGGAGACGCCATTGGAAAACTAACCTGAAAATGTGTATAAGACTACAAAGATCTGATGCAACTAACCTTGCAAATTTTGTTAAACCCATTGTTGTGATTTGTTCAATCCCAGACTCCTGGAAATCATGCATTAGTTCTGATTTGAGCTCGTGATTGTCACAGGTGCTTTCCATTGTTTGTAAACCTGCAAATCAAATATGAAAGTCTAAAACAAACTTCTTGTTTTATTCTGTTAGTTTCAGCAAACAGGACGATCCATCAGCGCTCAGCCATGAACGCATGTGAGAGGTTGAGTGCATCTCATTGAAATGAAAAGGTAATTGATGTAATTAATTGAAAAATAAGTATGTGCCTGATGGTGTGATTGTGATAATCAGATCCTCCAAGAGCTTCATACTCTAATGATTATTAAATCATATAAAAATATCCATCACAGAAACAGGGAGCGATAATCATAATTAATGATGTGGAAATCATTCAGTCAGTCATTTAATAGCACTGTTGTCAAACTGTGCTGGGAATATCTTTGTTGCAATGTCAAATACTGTATATCTAGCTGCAGTTTTTACATCACTATAATAATATACATCTATATCTTTTTTTTGTTTACTCAGTTTTACATTAAGTATTTAGTAATGTTTTGAATGATGCTCACAGACCTTTGTATATGTCATATTTCACCCCAAGACTGTGTGTGTGTGTGTGTGTGTGTGTGTGTGTGTGACAATGAAGTACAAATCCAGGTCACACCCATTTATCATAATGCAAGAAATCACATTGTATTTACTGCAGTCTGTAAAAATTAAGATACTGTATTATTTAAACTGTGAAGTATGCAGTTCCCACTGATTTAAATAAAACATCACAGTGTAGTAAATTAATTACTGGACCACAGTAATGAAAACCCTTGGTAATCACCATGTTTATGATTGATTCAATATGTAAACACTGTAAAAAGGCATGCATTTCATTATGTATAAAATATTCGTAAAAACACGTGTGATTAAACTGGTCAATAACGCATATGAATAAATATATGCATTTAGAGGTCATTAAAATGCAGAGTACTGCTTATCTTTGTAGAGTTAGCCTTTTGAGGGGAAGATTACTGTAAAACTGAATTGCAGTGTTGTACACAAAGCACTTGACATCCGGTCCACAATCCTGACATGGGCCAGACCTGTCCCTTTGCATAAGCACATTGCAATTAACCTCCCGCTGTAAAAGGTCAGCAAACTGCTAAAACATTCAACGGTCGAAAACCGTGCTAACTTTACACAAACTGAATTACTGCTAATGATAAAATTGGTAGCTTTATGTGTCTTCTGACCACACCAGCAGACAGGGTTGTGCAGATGAACCTTATATAGCTATTAAGAGACGAACGACTGAAACAAACTTAATTGAGATTTGAGTGTTTGTTGTGGAACTCGCTGTGTGTTGTTGATGGAAGCATGATGTACATTTCACTGGTTGGTTATATTTTTCACTCTTGAATCAACATGACATACTGCTAATGCTAATATTTTAGAACGAATACTTTATACTAAGAAGAAAATATTATTTTTAATAGTAAAACATTCGACTATGTAAAAGTAATTATGGCAATTATGCCTTCAATTTTTTCAGCGCAGCGGCATTGTATATTCCCATTAATTTTTCCCATACAGGGATTTTTTTTAAAGTCTTCGTTAAAGAGTTGAACTAAACCAACCAAGTGAATCACATTTGCAGCAAAAAAAAAGCATTGAAAATCTGACAAAAAGACGAAGGTTCAAGACTGTACTTAACAGCCTTAATGAGGAAAAGAACTACAAGCCCATGACCATTTTGTATTATTCATTTATTTTTCTCCTCTTCTCTAGCTTGCTTCCTAATCAGGTTGTCTAATAAACCTGGCATTGTATATTACAAATATTTTTGGCTCTTTGACAAAATGCTTTTGCTACTCTTTTGTAAGTCGCTTTGGATAAAAGCATCTGTAAATGCATATGCAAATATTGTGCATACAAATATTTCAGTATTTTGGAAGCGTAGAGAGACTGACTCGATTACGTCATCGCAGTGCTTCATGGGACTGGGCAAGTGCTAAAGAGTTATGGTGCGTCCAAGTCACGTCAGAAAGATTGTATTTACGAGTTGAACGGCACCATGAAGTCGTAAATACCAGTGGGAAGCTCAGGTCGAGTTTACGAGTCAGTGAGAAACATGGCGGAATACAAGGATTTCGCAGTGACACTCTCCGGCTTTTTTATTTACAACAAAACGAGGTAATTGCTGCCACAAAATACACTTAAAAACCCTGTTCAGATTTAAATAGGCAAACACTTAAGAGTCAGTGATTGGATCATTATTGCAGTGATTATTATGTTTCTAGCATGTTATATGTTTGTTATATGCAACAGTTCTTCTAACCCTAATTGATGGAGTGTGTAGCTTTTCATTTCTTAAACAAACATGTAGGAAGACGCATCATGGCCATATTCCAGGATGATAATGTCAAGATTCATCAGACTCAGATTGTGAAAGAATGGTTGAGAGGAGCATGAAGAATCATTTTCACAAATTAACCCTCCTATTACCTTTGGGGTCGGTTTGACCCCATTCAGTGTTTAACGTCTCTAAATACATAATAAAAAAAAATGTTTTGCTTCATATTTAAAGACTTTTCCTAATTTAATGGGGACAACTGGGTAAACATAAAATCAACATGGTGATATGTTTTCAATGTTCTGTACACATTTTGTAGCATCGGTTCTTTGGGGTCAATTTGACCCCAGGCTCATTTTGCTGTATAAAACATATAAGAAATATCAACATTTTTGTTGTTCACACATTTGGCACAAATCACACATTTGTTTTGGTTGTTTTGGATGATATTGAGGTCATCATAACTTGATCTTCAAAAAACTAATATGGGGAGGAGCAAATATATGAAAGCTTCCACAGAAGCCTTATAAAACATTTCTCTCTGTGCAAGAGAGCTCTCTCTTTATGCTCTTTCTCAATTGAAAATTACCTCTAAGCAAAGGTTTTCTGTCAATTAGATGTTGTCATAGTTCTTTGAAAGTGACAGTGACAGAGGAGAATGTGTCTGAGATAGACGATAATGTCGAGGATGACCCTGATTATGAGGCATCCACTTCAGATGAGCATGAGACTCCTAGTGTTGACCCTCATGTTGTCTGGCAGATAAATTACCTTCCAAAAATGGACCGTTATTATGGTCCCACGTCCCACATGATTGACAGGGTACAGCTATGGCCAAATTTGATTTCACTGTTTTTGTCCTTGGCACCAAATCACCAGCTAACATCATTTTACTAATCATATCATCAGCACATGATTGCTATAAAAGGAAGGAAGAAGTGCTTCCAATCATTGCGTTCTTCTGTTAGCAATAGTTTCTTCCAAAGAAAGATGGAGGATCATCTTTGCATCAAAATGGCCTCACATGTAAGGAAATCGCTGCAAAGAATTTTGCACCTGAAATAATCATTTACCAGATCATCAAGAGCTTCTAAAGGTTTGGCTGCAGTGAAGAAGGCTTTAGGACGTCCCAGAGTGTTGAGGGATCAGCGAGGGAACCGTGTCCCCACCAGTGCAGAACTGCTCAATATTGACAACAGGTTGTGTAAGTGCATCTGCACACACAGCGAGGCCAAGACTTTTGGACAACGACCTGGTGTCAAGAAGGGCAGCAAAGAAGCCATTTCTCTCCAATATAAACATCAAAAGATGGACTGAAATTCTGCAGGAAGCACAAGAATTGGACAGCAGAAGACTGGTGCAAAGTTATTGTATCTGATGAAGAATCCTACTGAGTGTTTGGAACATCTGGAATATCGATTGTCCAGAGAAGAAAAGGTGAACGCTACCATGAGTCCTGTGTCGTGCCAACACAGACTATCAATGGGAGTGTCAAATTGACCCCAAACCTATCCTTGATCAAATAAATTGTATAATATAATAATATAAAGCTATTAACACCAATTGAATTTTATGACATTTTATAGTGATTTGCTAATTTGTCCATAGTCGTGCAATAGGTATTCTGGATGTATAAGGGGTGGGGTGAGGTGCGGTTGGGGAGTTGGTGGTGTTTTATTTAAAGGGCTATTTAAGTAGTCAACAAATAAATCTAAAGTACCTGACTTAACCCTTTGAAAAAAAATTTGACCCCAGTGAGTAAATAAATGTTTGGGATGTGCTGGAGAAGACTTTACAGAGTGCTGGACTCTTGCAATGTCAATACACGATCTTGACTAAAAATGCATGCACCTCTTGATGGAAATAACATCAAAACATTAATTTTTCATCAAGAGGTGCATAGATTTTAGTCACAACCTTGTATTGACGATACAAATATGTTTTAAGAAATGAAAAGCTACACACTCCATCAATTAGGGTTAGAAGAACTGTTGCCAAACATATAACATGCTAGAAACATAATAATCACTGCAATAATGATCCAATAATAGACTCTTAAGCGTTTGCCTGTTTAAATCCAAACAGGGCAGTGATAGCATTGTAATATACCAATATATGCAACAATAAAGTTTACAGTGGCTTCATAAATTAATTAAAAGCATAAAAAAGCAAAACACACCTGACGCACATTCTTTTTTCTTCATTTATAGAGTTTAAAACCTTGCTGTTTTGTGTGTATAGTTAACTAAGAGAAGTTACACCGCCATCTTGCTCGTTGAAAGCCCCTGATGTTGTAAACACGACTTCCCAACTCGTGAATACGAACTTCCAAGGAGAACGTTCTCTTTGGTGCAATTTGCTTGTTTCAGTTCTCTGATTGGTGAATATTTCTTTGCAGAATCATGGATCATGTATTTTGTCACCAGGAATTCTGCTGTTAAACATGATTTAAAAAATACAAGTTGAAATAGTGTGGGATGATGATGACTTCAAAAAAAGCACAAACCATCGATAAACAACCTCATAGCTCACAGTAGGTCTGTTTATAGTTCAGAATCAGTTCCTCTATAGAGAAAACGAATAGTTTCCAGATCACTTGATCAGTCACATGACCGGTAATTGGCATAATTACAGTTACATATATGCTTTCATATATATGTTATATAAAACAGGAGAGAGGACGCACTATGCATAAATTGTTTTATTTGCAAATAAAACAATTTATGCATAGTGCGGCCTCTCTCCTGTTTTATATATTTAATCATCCAGGCCAGCACTCTTAAAGTTTAAAGTCCCCATGAATTCAAAATTGACTATACTTACTTTGTTTGCTTAAATTTATCGTTTTGTGGTGAACAATTCATCCATGCAAGTCAATCCACACAAAAACATTTTTTGACTTCTTAATCTTTAATCAAAGTTTAAAAATGCCCCTCCCTCTGCCTTGGAGGACCTTCCCTGATGACGTAGGTTTGACGGTGTTGGTGTCGGCTTAACATCCGTAACCACGCCCCTCCAACTGACAGTAGACAGGCTACTAGAAACACCTACTTTTCTAGATCCAATCAGGTGCTAGTTGGAAAAAAAGCCACGCCCACTATTTTGCCTCATTTAGTATTCAGTTTCTCCCGGAAATACGTCACAACACTGGAGAAAAGTCAGTTGCAACTTCCGGTTCACGGGGACTTTAAGTTTAATCATTGAGTGAAGCCTGCTCCTATTCCCATTCATTCATATATATGTTATACATAAATACTGTGTTATAGGAGCTAAAATTTCTCCCAATTTGTAAAAAGAAAAAAAGGACAAAATCATCCAAAAAAGATCCCACACTTTCCCTTTTCAAGTAGTTTCGAGCTTTACTTACAGGTCTGAAAACATCTGCCGAAGGTTTGCTCGCCACGTCAGCTGAAGAACATTTCAGAGCAAGTTATTACATTTTGATGAAAGATTATGAGAGATTTAATGTGAACAGATGAATAATGCTAAAACCAGGAGCTTGTATGAAGAAAGTAAATATCACTAGATGTCACGTTGACTAACTCTAACAGATGATAAACTTCACTATTTTCTGTATTCTAGTAGAAATCTGTGTGTTTAAGTCGGCTCTCTGCCAGAACGCTTCCTCTCGCGATGGCAGGATGAACAGGTGTCGCTTGACGAAACCGTCCCAGGCGTCTGGCTAATTGTGTGCAGATTGTTAGCAGATGTTGTTGAGGTGATGCCACAGCAGGATGACAGGGCTTTGACAGGTCTCAGGTCAGCAACGAGAGACTGTTCTTCCCCGTGTTCCTCCTCCCTCTCTTTGGCCCCAGTGCTGTCATGACACAATGTGACTATCTGTGGCCGTGCAGCTGTCGAAACTCATTCAGACACCCGCGGGCGCAGGACACCTCGCTCAGCTGATCTCTGAGAGAAGAACACTCTCCTGCACAGCGAGGCATATGCAACATGCCATGACAAATCCAGAGGTCTGCGTGTGTCGGCCTTTTGTTTTATGCTGTGAAATTCCCTGCTGAGGATTGAGGAGCTTCGTAATTTGCTCAGCTTTGTAACGGCGTTGAGACTCAAAGGATTATTTGAAGAAACGAGAAACGAGAAAATGCATTCTTTTTTTAAAGCTTAACTTATTAAATTGGCAGGATGTCGTTCACACAGAACTCATTATTGCCTTTCACTGTGATGCTTCTCCATTGTTTTTTCTAAACGTGCGCTAGACGGATGGGTTTGACCTTTTGTCTCATGCATGGAAAAAGGAGGAAAAATCCCTCATATTTACATTGAAAGAGGGACCTGATCCACATCTAGAGACCAGAATATCACAGAGAGCGGATCTTTTCTAGCCTGGTTAAAACCAGACCGGGTCTGGCAAAGCGTCATAGAGAACCCATTTCCAGAGAGGCGTCACCAACGGACGTCGCTCAAACGCCTCTGGATAGACCTAAAACCAATCAGAGCGATGAAGGAGATGACGTATGCAGAGCAACGGAGAAACGTCTCCCGAGTGTTGTTCTTTGCTCCGGTTTTAATGGAACACTCCATCGTTTTTTCATAATTATTAAACTATGTTATTCCTTTAACTAAGACGAGTTGATGCATACCTCTCTCGTCTCAGTGCACTCAATCGCTCTGGCGCGCCGCGACACTTCATTAGAATCCAAACAGAGATGAAGTTAGAAGCGATCAAACACCTCCACGTTTTATTTTGTCACCATACTTGATCGTGTAACTACTCGTGTAACTGTATTTAAATAGAGAAACTGTGGAGGTGTTTGATCGCTTCTAACTTCATCTCTGTTTGGATTCTAATGAATGAACTGGGCTATCAGTATCAAAGTGTTGTGGCGCGCCAGAGCGATTGAGTGCACTGAGACGAGAGAGGCATGTATCAACTCGTCTTAGTTAAGGGAATAACATAGTTTAATAATTATGAAAAAACGGTGGAGTGTTCCTTTAACAAAAAGGAAACGTTCAAATCACTTAAAACAGACGCGATAGCTGATTCGAACGAGTGATGTTCCACGGCGGCATCCATCTTTGTAATGTACAAATCTGCTTCACAGTCGCTGCGCTGTCGTCATCGTGTAAAGCCGCCCCAACGTTTCTGATTGGTGCCGCGATTTCGGCGGATTGGAAATGGGTTTGAATGAGCTCTTTGCCAGACTAACTTGCAGAGCAAATCTAAATTTGCCGGAAGTTGTCTGGGTTTTCCCAAGCTAGATCTTTTCACTTTGACCTGTAAGAAACCACCCAGAACAAATCAAGTTATTAACATTTATGCAATTATTCCTTGTAGCCTAAGATTGTTACAGTCTAACAAAAAAAAAGAAAGTATCTGTATATGCTTATTTAATAATATATTCTATCTAAACATTCTTCCCAAGCAAAACACACAGTAATATCTTAATTGCAGACAGATGTATGTTCTGGGAGTCTAATCTGCAATGAGTTTAACTTTAAACTTACAAACGTTGAGCTCAAACAGGCAAGAAAGATCTGCCACCTGGATCCTGATGGAGTTGGATCTAATAGAAATTGCAAGGCTTCTTCCAACTTTTCCCGCCAGCTGATCCCGAACGACTGAAATGATCCCACTTACAATCAGCAGGGAACAACTAAGCAAATAATAAAAAGCAACTAACCATATAATCATGATTATGGCAAAATAAATAGATATTTAAAGGCGAGGAGAAACGCTTTGCATATATTTATGCATACTCAAAAAACACAAATAAAACTATACGAGGTAAAAGAAAACCCATAGATTAAGTATGCTGTTTATTTGTGAATGAACAACTCATTTGACCCATGCATTAGCAACCCAAGAATGTGTTTACAGTACCCCAAACAACCCAGCATTTTGACCCAGCACAATCAACCCAACAATTTGCTTACAGAAACAACCCAGCATTATGAAATAATGAAATAAGGATAATTATGGATTGCACTGAACAATATTGCAGTTTGTGAGGTGAACTATTGCCTGTCAAAAGTATGAAACCGTTGAACATATATATATTCCCAAAATTCAAGGAAGTTCTCAAGGTGCCAGGTGAGGCAAAACATTATTTTTAACAATAATCTTTCAGTTTCATCCTATCTTATTCTTTTGCTTCTGCCAGCGCAAGATGAAATAATCACATAATGACATCCTGTCAGGTCGGCATCACATTAATCCTGACATAAACAGTGCTATCGACAGAGCCATTTTTAATGAAAGGCAGGCAAAAAGGGAGGCAAGGCGACAGTAATTGTTCTAATTTGGAGTGGATCGATGGTTTTGGCAGAGCACAAATCACGCAGCTACGCAGGCATATAAAAGCAGCCTGTCAGACGCCCCCCCGCTCCTGCCAAACGTCCATTCAGCACACTTGGCACGTTGCAGTGTCGGCAAAGGTGGCATGCCAAGATTTTCGGCTCCCTTTTCAAACAGAATGGCTTTCCTAGTGTTATATAGTGCATGGATGTCTTTTAACACACAAGTCAAATGGCGGCAGGTTAAATGAAGGACCCGCTGCTTCTGTGTCAAACCTGAGACGACAATAATATCCAGTACAAAGACAAGCAGAAGCATTTCTATTGCTCAAATTAGGGGATATTACCATGATTCCTCAAATCATGCAGCTTGTTGAAGAGAGCTGTGGTACTACTGCTTATAAACCATCAAAACAACTGAAAAAATCCCTTAGATTTGCATTGAGGGATGAATCTTCATACCAAAATACTTCATTATTATAATAAAATAATGAATTATTACAATTACAAGTTTGCATGCTCGTTATGTACTCCAGTAAATGAACGCTGTCTGAAATGGTAAGGGAGATAATTGGTTCTCATTAGCTCCAGTTTCTTGGCTATGTTTCATTAAATGTGAAGTACACACACATAATTGCCAATTTCAAAAAAGCACATATGGTGTCATATTGAAAATTATGAAGCATTTCTCAGCCCAGCGCAGCAAAACGACTTAATGTCACTCACTAACTCATCGGCAGGTGCTCGTATAGTTGGCCGCCATTAGGTGGAATTGAGTTTCATACGTTTATTCAAATCACACCTGAGTAAATATGCTTACCTGGGCAAAAAGGTGCAAGATTTTATTCACATGTCAAGAGAGGCGTGCATCATATGATACAGAATGCAGATAAACCCCAAGCTCTAGCGACTGAAAAAGGCACCAAAACAGTTACAATGTTCATTTATTATGTGAAAAGAATCATACGTGAGTCTCAGTTCAAGATTATTATGTGTAATTCAGAATTATTTCACATACCTGGGGTTATTTTACATACATGTTGTGAATGAAGCTACACTGGTCGTGTCAAATGTCAGGCTTCTATAGAAAGAGAGATTTTATGGTTAAAGAAAATGAATGCATAATGCAGAGCAATAGTTAAATTAATGTTGAACAGAGAACATGGATGTCCATTGGGAGGCCTGTGCATTTGCTAAGTCAAGCATCAATATTATTATCTAAAGTCAATGGACTAATGATAAATAAATAAAAATCCCAAAGACACACATGGAAGGAGGGACCCGAGCCTCGCAAAGGGCGATAACTATAAACGATAACGATAAAGATATAGCTCTAAATATAAAAGAATAGCAGAGTCCACACAACAACTATAACAATAACGCTGCCGACACAGAGAAACAATATCGTTGGAATCACTATTTTTCCAGCAGCTAATGAATGATGATTATAACATTGGCAGCCAAACAGAAAGTATCCACCTTGTAAGAACTTTTATAGTATTTGAATAACAATGCAGTAAAACCACACAGAACATATTAGAAAATCAAACAGCAACACACAAGACTCGAGTTTACCACTAATATTTTATCTCCCAAAAATGTAAATGAAAAACATCTACATTTAAAGTTGTAAATAACAACCTGTTCCTCATCCTATACAGTATGCCGTAGTGCATCTTATTAATTTTGATACTCACACTTTCTCATCTTAGAATTTTGCAACTTTCAAATTTGCTCCCCTCACAAAAAAGCATGTCGGTGCATGTTTTTCTTTTACATGCTTATTAAAGCATGCTTTGCTGAGTCTGTAATTGGCAGTGGTTTTACAAAACACATTGGCAGGACCGGTGCCAAGAAGGAGCGGAGGAACAGAGAACTGGTCCACTCCAAATAAAAGACTTGCATTACAGGAACGTGAGCCAAAGGGAAATCAGTTCAACAGGCAGTGAGGAATTAAGAAGCATATTTTCATATAGTAGATGCAAGTCTATTGGAAGAAATATAGGGCCTAGTTGTTAAACAGAAGATTTCGTAATGCATTGCACCATGATCGGTGGAAAAACAAACCCTATAAAAATATGTGCTGCACATTTTACGTAACAGAAGTGATCTGTTCTGGTTAATAATGTGAACATATTTCATTATATGCGGTGGTGGACGAGATCCGTTTCATAATGGATGAGTACAGATGCTCGAGTAGATTAGCTAAATTATTGGTGTGTTTTTTTCTCATCAGGTTTGGAATGACAGAACCTCTTAATCTTTTAGTCACTGTTTTTCCCCTTTACTGTTCCCATTGGTAATAATTACATGATTAAAAGTTTCCAAATTTTCCATGTTTCATAAGGCACTCCAAAACTCGACTTATGATTACACCTCGTTACATGACAAACCTCCTTTTGAACATGAATCAGTGGCTGTTCAAAGGACACATAATCCAACATTAATTAAAGCAGCCGTACTGCAGGACACAAAAGTGCCTGTCGCTGAAACACAGAACAGAGAGTGAAGAAGGCTTTCATACGCTTTTATGGCGAAGCTATAACCTTACCAGATCTATATTTACACATCCACACACACATTATTTCATGAAAGCATATAGCTGGTCACCACAGGGCCCAATGAAATTTTAATCAGTTCTTTTCCACCAGGCAGGTTTGACAAATGCAACGTGGAAAACAGCCACAGATATGATTCTTAAAACATTCACACCAAACTAAAGCCAACGGAGTTGAAGTCATGAAACAGCTGAGAATCATGGATCACAAATGAGATCTACATTTACATTACGTCTTTTAGCAGACGCCTTTATCCAAAGCGACTTCCAAATGAGATCTACTTTATATCTCAATTAGAAAGCAATGAGATTAAATAGAGAACAAAAAAGACTTTCAGATGTCACTCCTGCATGAGAAAAACACACCAGTAATCTCATGTCTCTGGAAGAGATCTCATCATTGTCTCAAACTGTGCTCAGATTTACCGAGATAGCAAAGTCTGCAATACAAACCAACTCAAGCATTTCACGTCAAATTCTCCAAACGATCTGAGCTGCTATCCACAGTCGTTTTAAAGCTCAATAAACTGTAATCGCTCATTTGTGTATATTTGTTTCTCTCATAAGGATTTTTTCTTCTAAAAATCTTCATGACAAAAAATAGAAACAAATGAGACAATAGTTGTATTATATAACTTGGAAATGGTGTTTATCAGAAATATACTATGGTACTGAATGATTACCATATGTAATCCCAAGGTTTCCCAGCCTTTTTCCTTCTTATAGCATGATGAAATGCACGTTTAAATAAACACAATGAATAATCAATTGATAATAAATTAAATGACTTGTTTTGGAATATAAAATTTAAGTGTTGCACAAGCAAGTAGAGCATGGCAAACTAGCAATACCAATGTCAAAGGTTTACAGTGCAGAAAAGTCAAATGTTTTGTATTTGGTATCTATATATATTTTTTATATAAATTATTTATTATAATTCTTAGTTTAAAATGATTAACAACCAAATAATTGTATTTAGTTTCAGATATTCATTTTTAATTATTTATACTTTAAGTTTGCATTGACATTACTACAACAATCTCACAATCCTGTGATTGAGAAACCCTGACATAGGCCTATACATGGTACATATTTTGTTCTTCTCAGCACCTGAAATCATAGTCAACATGTCACAATTTCAGCCAGAATCCATACTTTTCCCATCTATGGTACTGTAAAATCTTTTTTACCATTTGCATACTGAAGCACTTGAACCCTAATTACATTAGCACTCAGGGTTAGCATGTGCTCAGCTGTGTCTCTGTGAACCCCGCAGTCCAATCTGTGTGACACGATCCTCTCCATTAAACACGAACAATCATGCATAGATGCTCAATCCCTCCTCCTCCTCCCCCAGTCATGCGTCAGACTCTGTCCTGTCCTAATCTGCCCTTCAATTCAAACTGAAAATAAAAGTCACATCCATAATGAGCAGATGAGTGTGAAGCCACAGAAAAATCGACTCGCTTAAACCCGAAACATCACGTCAATTATGCATAAATCTGCCAAAATGCCTTGTTGATTTGTAGCAATAGTAAATGTTCTACAGCTAAACTAATAAATTATATTAATTAGCAAAAACATTGATTCATTGAACATTTGTGCCTTTTATCATATTGCTGTTGCCACCATTGCACAAAAGCAATGAAGCACTGAGAGATGGATTTTTACCAGAGTTAAGGGATGTTCTTGAAGCATTAACGCAGAAAAAAATGACTGAAGAAATTGTGTCATTTTGCTTTACTTGCTTTTTGGCCCTATAAAATCACAGCCCGTAAATACTGTCCCTCTAAAATATGCTTAAACTTGTGCTTGCTTTTCCTTTGCATCCTGACACAACAGATTTCCTTCCCGCTTCTCCACCCCACCCTACCCTTATTTTCTGTGCAGAAAATGCCGACTTTGCATTCGGGTTAACGTTATGACAAGGTAACATTCATCACATAATAAACTGATGTAAGCTGCCGGGAAGTCGACCCAGCATCTCACGACTAGCCTCTCGTCTCACGTGACTGCTGACAATTTAGGCTGAGAGCTCGGGTAATGCTTTATTATTAGCCAGATAGCAGTGGTGGATAAACCTGCTGAAGTTGGCAGAGACCAGTGTGTTTCTTGATGCAGGTCAAAGTCTGACCGTACATGAGAGAAACTATGGAGAGCTCAAATGCATACTGACTCTGTCCCAACACAAGCTGGGAGAGTTGTTGACCAGTACACTGCTGCCACCTAGTGAAAATAAACTAAGGACAAATGTTAGTATACTAAAGCATGCAGTAAAGCATGAGAACTTTGGTGTATTCACAATAAAACATGGCCTCAAGTACCTTATTGCTTTTATGAAATGGTTAGTATTTAATAAAAAATACACACATTTTCATTAAAACATGATTTTATTAAGCATATTTATGATTAAGTGCTATTCTTCTGTGAGCATGCATGCAAGCTACAGGTAATTTCATTGGTTAGCATTGTGTATGTTAGCACATCTGGATCCATGACATTTAAAGTCATAGCCTAGAACACCATATTGACCAATCAGCATCTAGAACCACAACTATCTGCTTTATAAGACTATGCTCCTTTATTAGGAGCATGAATATGTTGCACTTAAAACAAACTAACAAAAAACATGAATATGTTTTTTTAAACCCCAGTAAAAAATTTTTTTTAAAAGAAATAAAATAAAAAGCTGATGCATTGAAATGTACAGAGCGTAATATTTCTAACCAGTGGCCGGTTGCATAAACTGCTTAGTCTAGTCTTACAAGTTACTCTTAAATGTTGTTCTTTAAGACGGGTCAGCTTTAATAGTCAGTTACATAAAAAGGTATATAGCTCTAATTCAGACTAGTTCTTTTAACATAGTGGCTATGTTTATGCAGGTGGACCCTGGTTCAATTCACTACGCATGAATGAGAGTTAAAATAGGCATTGATGAGTAAGTTACTCATCAATTAGCAGTAATTGAGTTATTTCGTTTAAGAAATGTTATGTTCATGGAAAATTTGTCATCAGAATTTTAGCTGGAGGTGTTTTTCTCCACCAAATGAATATATGAGGATCAAAATCAAGTGGAAGGAGCATTTCATCAAGAAATTGGCTAGTTGCACGTACAGTGGTAGAACAACAACAAATATACTTACTACAAGGAAAAAACAACATAATTCATCATAGGTACAAAATAAATGTAAGGAAATAATGCATCCATCAATCATTCTCCCGTCAGTGGCAAGCATGAGAACATTTTCACTTTAAACTCTCTTGCTAACTGTAAAAAAACAGTTACAACTTTATTACAACTCTATTACAACTTGCTCTGAAAAAAGGTGCAACCTGCTTACCAATTTAAAAACCGCAATTCATGATTTGTGTTACTGGATTAAAACACCTATCTGCACACAGAAGACAACAATAGCCTCTTTCTCACAGAGCGTTGATCCCAGAAAATTGCCATAGAATTGCTTAAGTGCTTTCTGTGTGAACGCAAACACATCCCACGATTGATTCCGGAATATGGGACCAAGTAACATTGCTAGGATCAGTCCAGGAATGACCCTGTGTTAATAAAAGGCAGGACCAATGGCGTAAGGGGTGTGCCGTCGCAATGACGTAGTTATCGTGCAACTCTTTGACCGGGGGTTTTAAATGCACATCAATGTAAACGTTTCACATTAACAAAGAAGAAAGTTTGTGTCCGTCAAGGAACAAAGGAAGGACGGAAAAAAGTCTGCAAATCCAGATTCCAAAAAAAATCACTGGTAGATTGAACGAATGATCCAAAATTACATCAAACGATCAGTATATTTTCCACAATCTCTACGTGAAAGGGGCTTAGGAATTTCAATCTTCCAAGTTTATCAGGTTATAGTTTGCCATGTTGGCAGCCTCTGACCAGGCAGCATGTTCTGCACCATCCATCTCAGACGCCACAGCGTTTCCCTGAAGGAGAGTGTGATTAGTACCTCCAATAGCAGCGTTGCATTCTGGACATTTGCTTTCTACCATAGCACCCCCACAATCACCAATTGCATATACGTGTCCATTGGGACATTTGTACCAATGCCCTTTATTCAAACCGATGGCTTTGAGTATCATCACCCTCTCATCGTCAGTGATCCCCAGGCCACTGACCGGAAGCTTAGCATCCAGCTCTGTGAACCTTTTCTTGACTGTACGTTCTAGACCCTCAGAGAAAGGCAAGGTGTCCTCCAGGATCTCTCTTAACTGTTGGACCTCTGTGGCAAGAACGGCGTCTGAAAGTTTAAATTGAGATTTCTTGCAGCGCACGTTGAGCTCAGCCAGGTAGGACAGTCTCTTCAATTCACGTTCGAGATCTGAAACCTGCTGGTCTGAAAACCTCTGACTTCGATCCAAGAGGAATTTTAAAGCTTCTTCGACTTTGCGGGAGAACTTAATATTGTCTAGTGGTGTCATCTTTTCTGTCTGCATTTCTTTCAGTTTCCCAATGCTCTCGAGGAAGCTCAACAAGTTCTCGAGATGCCAAAGTTGTTGTAATGAAAGGTCCTTTGTGTTGAGCTTCTCATGAAGGGAGACAAACTCTCTGGGAAGATGATTCTTCAAGTTGTTCTGCTCAAGCAGTTTCAAACTTAGGACCTTCTGCTGTTGCTTGATAATATCAGGCTCACCATTGATCTTCTCCTTGACCATCTCGATGGCTGCCAGGCTGCGGTTGATGTGAGTGCCATACCGAAGGTTTCTACGGATGGGAGTGCGACACCTTGGACACTCCTTGAGTTTAATTGCCCTTTGATCCAATCCAGAACCTTGGTCTTCGTCAAGACTCATGTATTGATCCATTCCTTTAGTCTCAAACAAGTGCCTGCAATCTTCTAGCTGAATAAAACAAGCATCCGGTTCGTCTTCATTGCCGAAGAAGATCTCGGTGACCTCTTCCTTGTGGCAAACGCGACACTTATTGGGACAAGGGTCTCCGCACAAGCCTATGCAACGATGTCCGCAGGGTAATTTTTTGTCACAGGGAACTAAACAAGGTGGCCGGTCGCACGGTTCGTGGCAAAGCTTGGTACAGCTGTAGTGAGGGCACCGCCATTCGCAGGATTCGATGCAGCGGGCGCAAGGCTGTCCACAAGTCTTCTTACAGATGCTGTGGACGCAACGGTTCTCGCAAAGTGAGGAACATGGTGGACAATCTCTGACACAGGGTTCCCGACACAGATGAGAACACACAAGGGTTTCTTGGCATTTGTGGGAGCATCTTACATGCAGGCGGCCTTGATAGCATGAATAGCAATATCCTGGGCAAGCGTGGCCACATTTCAAGGTGGTGCCACATTTCGTTTTGCAGATTGGCTCCTTTTTGAGGTCCCTGGAAATATAACATGGTTCTTTTTGGATGTGTCCACATTTTAGCTGCATCTGAACTTTTGTCATGCACTGAGAGGTGCAAGGAACTCCACAGGTCGCCTTGCATGGATGGCCGCATGGGAGGGTCTTTTGGCAACGCTCTTGACACACAAATGTGTCAGGGTCTTGGTGGCAGGGCACCTTCTGATTGTGCTGGCATGATGGTATTATCTTGTCTACGAGTACCCGGCATTTACCGCACACTTGGTAACAGAGTTTCATGCATTTGTGGCCCAGTTCACACATAACCTTTGGACACTCTTTCATGCACTGGTATTTCTTGTGCTCAGCATCATATGGGTGGCACATACGGATGCACACGTGGCCACACTCCAGGCGGTACTCGCAGGGCTGATTGCAACCACCCTCAGGGGCACCTTTGAAGTCATTCCCGCAGGACGCCTGGATCCGTTTATCCGGATGGTTCTGACAGCTCAACGTCAAAGCAGCACCCACTTGATCCCCCTCTCTCAGAGTTTGAAGGATGTTGCTCCACAGTTTAACAGAGCTAAGCATGTCCATATCCCCAATACAATAAAGACCCATTTTAGCACGAGAGAGAGCAACACAGACTCGGTTTGATATGTTCAGGAAGCCGACCCTCCCCTGACGGTTGCTGCGCACCAGAGACAATATGATGATATCATTCTCCTCCCCTTGGTATTTGTCAACGACATGGACTTTGACGCCAGCGAAAGCTGGAGAGGGCATGAGCTTACGCAGACAGTGAAGTTGTCCGGTGTATGTTGTGAGAATGGTAATCTGGGAAGGCTTGTATTCCTGGTTAAGCAAGTACCGGCATAGCTCAACAACAAAATGAGCTTCGTGAGGATTCTGGTGGCTCCGTCCGTCCTTAATCTCTTCCTCACGTTCAGAATGATCCACAAAAAAGAGATTTGTCAGAAGCCCCTATAGACCCAAAGATACAGGTGTCAAGTAGATTCATTTAAGTAATAGCCAACTGTGATAAGTATAATAATGTCAGTGACCATCTAAGGTTGTGTAATTATGTTCACTTAAATTCCTTACCTTGACATTGTCATACTCCAGCACAGAGGGGTGGTTTTCAAGAGTATCATAGATATGAGGAGTCAATAGTCGAGCGATGCTTGGCCTCATGCGATGCTAAAAACAAACAAAATATAAATAACAGGATTGTTGTTTTTAGCACATGATTCACTAGAGGAATTATTGACATCTGTGAATATGTAACCCAGTGGCTGATGTGATGGTACAGTAACTAACCTGGTAGTTGAGGCGCACAAACGGGAAGTTCACTTTGACAAGCCTCTCAAACATCGACACTTCCAGATTGAAATTCTTGGCAAGATCGTACACTGTTGCGCTAGGCCTCAGCTGTGCAGATTCAATTACAGAAAGAATTAGCATTTTGGTTTCTTACTACAGAAGCATTTATTGTTTACATTTACCCCGGGTTTCAAAAACAAGGTTTAAGCTAGTCCCAGACTAAAATGCATGTTTGAGCTCTTTTAACTGAAAGCAACTTCCACTGACATATCTTAAAATATGTCGGTGCCTTTGTTTTGTCTCAAAAGGCACAACAGTATTATATTAAAGCAACTTAAATGGCTTAATCTAAAACCTGTGTTTGAAACCAGGCCTAACTGTTTAGATTAATACAATTTGACATTCAAATTTCGGTAACACTTAAGGTTAATTAGTTAACATTAGTTAACATGAACTAAGAATGAACAATACTTCTACAGCATTTATTAATCTTAGTTAATGTTAATTTCAACATTTACTAATACATTAATAAAATCAAATGTTGTATTTGCTAACATTAGGTAATGCACTGTGAACTAACATGAACAAACAATGAACAGTTGGATTTGTATTAAACTAACATTAACAAAGATTAATAAATACAATGTATTGCTCTTTGTTAGTTCATATTAGTTAATATATTAACTGATGTTAACAAATGTGACCTTATTATAAAGTGTTACCAACATTTCTTTAAGAAGTTCTCTGAGGAGTGCGTCAAAATATTTTTTTGGTAAAGAGAATACTGATAATCATTCAATTATTGCATTTCTATTTTGCTGGAAATTAAACTTGCAGGTGAAACTCGAAAAATTAGAATATCGTGCAAAAGTTATTATTTTGATGATTATGGCGTACAGCTTATGAAAACCCCAAATTCAAAATCTCAGAAAATTTTTATATTACATGAAATCAATAAAAAAAGAAATGTCGGTCCTCTGAAAAGTATAAACATGCATATGTATTTAGTTATATTTACTAAATATATTTTATTTTGAATTAATGAAATACACGAACTTATGCACAATATTCAAATTTTTCGCGTTTCACCTGTATTTGGCCCAGAATATTTCCTGAATCATTGATAGTCTCAGCAATGCATCACGTCGTGTGTACCTGCTGGTGGTCTCCGATCAGTATGAGGTGCTGGCAGGCTTTGCTGAGGGTGGTGATGGTGTGCGCCTCCAACACCTCCGCCGCCTCCTCCACGATCACCAGTCTGGGCCGCAGCTCCTGAAGAGCTTGTCTGTATTTAGCAGCTCCTGTTGTGGTCATACCCACGACCAGAGCCTGCTGTAACACACACAGATCCTCACGACGGCGGATTTCATTCAGCCGCTCCGCTGCGTCCTGATAGACCTGCTCAGCGGCCAGGGTTTTAGTGCGAAGATCAGTCCGGTAGCGCAAAACCCAAAGACTGAAGAAGGAAACAAAGTTGTATACCATGAATTATTCTCCCATTTTCCCCTGGTTTCACAGACAAGGCTTAAAAGGAACCATATGTAAGAAATGTATTTCAATTAATCATAAAATGGCCCTGATATGTCACAAGACATTAAGAAATCATGTTCATTTCAAATACTTATATCACTGACAACAGTAGTCCGGACAGGATATTGTCATTTAAAAAGTGAAGTTGCAGCCCTCAACTGATGTTGATGTTGTCATGTTGTGTTTTAGTCTGATACACCGCTCTACAGTAATTTGAAAGTGATTGCAGTACCAGTTTTGGCCACAATCTTACATACGGTTCCTTTAAAGGGTTAGTTCACCCAAAAATGAAAATTCTGTCAGTAATTACTCTCCCTCATGTTGTTCCAACCCCGTAATACTTTCGTTCATCTTCGGAACACGAATTAAGATATTTTTGATTAAATCTGAGAGCTGGATCACTCCTCCATAGGCTTCTAAGGGACTGAAACTTGTTCCCCCGAAAAGTTATTAAAGACATCATTAAAATAGTCCAAGTCACTACAGTGGCTCAATCTTCAGTTTATTAAGCGACGAGAATACTTTTTGTGCGCAAAAACAAACAAAAATAACGACTTTATTTCAACTATTCGTTTCCATCTCTGTTGGCCTCTAGTCTGTTAGCGTAGTGTGATAGCGTAGGGCTACGTCACACGCAGGGTCCCTATTGGCCGACGCTGGTCATGTGTGTGATGCGTGTGACGTACACCACAGAAGCGATACGCAGTTTTACTACGAGAACTATCTCGAGGCCGACCGAGAAGGAAATGAGTAGTTGAATAAAGTCGATATTTTAGTTTTTTTTGCACACACAAAAAGTATTCTCGTCGCTTAATAAACTGAAGATTGAGCCACTGTAGTCACTTGGACTATTTTAACGATGTCTTTAATAACTTTTCGTTTGAGATGGAAGAGTTTAAGATTGAGTTTAATAAACAGTTTGAGATGGAACTGGATCGGCCATGTGCTGAGGAAGGATAGAACGGACGACTGTGCTGTGGCCCTCGGGTGGACACCTGAAGGAAGAAGGAAAAGAGGCCGCCCAAAAACAACTTGGCGGCGAATGGTGGAACTGGAACGAAACGGTGCAGGCTGGAACACGTGGAATACAGCACGACGTGCAGCTGCAAACCGAACCCAATGGAGGAGTGATGTCCAAGCCTTGTGTGCCTCCTGGCACGGAGAGAATTAATAATAATATATTAATAACTTTTCGGGGGAACAAGTTTCAATCCCTTAGAAGCCTATGGAGGAGTGATCCAGCTCTCAGATTTAATCAAAAATATCTTAATTCGTGTTCCGAAGATGAACGAAAGTCTTACGGGGTTGGAACAACATGTAATTACTGACAGAATTTTCATTTTTGGGTGAACTAACCCTTTAAGCTAGTCCCTGACTAAAATGCATGTTTGAGCGGTTTTAACTGAAAACACAGACAGGGCTTAGATTAAGCCAGGATTAGGCATTAGTTCAATTAGGGCATTTAAGTAGCTTTTGTACACGTAGAAAGAAACAATACTGGTGTGCATCTTGAGACAAAACAATGGCACTGACATAAGCCACTAAAAGCCCTAATTGACACTTAAAACCTAATCCTGGCTCAATCTAAGCTCTGTCTGTGAAACTGGGCATTTGAATCTTAGGTTAAGATGTTAGTTCACTGGTGCACCTTAAACAAATTTGTGGTAGTGATGGGTTTTGAACGAATCTTAAATATGACTTGGGAACAACGAGTTGCCTCAAAGAGTGGTTCGTTCATTTTGTGTTGAACATCTTATAGGTAGAAATCATTAGTTCACCTCCTGAGTTGTGACAGCCCCTATAGGCTAAAGCCAGGGACACATCAAGCCGACGATCAATGTCAGGCCAAGAACTGGCTGTTCAGTTTAGCGAACGAGAATAATAGCAAAACAGCGTGCAGAGATGTCAAGATGGTACAGACAGAAGGCTGTTATTACGTCATACCTGAGTGTTCCTGGGCGAATATTTTAATAATAACATGAGCCGTGTGGAATAAAGAAAGTGATCAGCATGATTGATATTCAAAGCGGTGTTTACGGTGTGTATCTGCAGCCTACAGTGTCGGTTTCCCTTTTTCAATGATGAATATAGACAGATATATCTGCAGAAATAGACCCTGCCTTAAGGCAATGCAGTCTGTGCCGGAAACAGAAATGATTGATTCAACTCATGAGTCTTCGGGTCCGAGTCGGTCATTCTGTCATGATGACTCTTTTCCATAACTCGTGATGAACGAACGACTCGGACCCGAACACTCAGGAGGTGAACTAATCATTTCTCTTTCAGACTGCACAGCTTCAGCCTGTGTGAACTGACAAAAGAACAACTTGGATCGGGAGGTGAGGACAGATAAACTAACAGAGTGCATAGCCTGAAGACCCAGATAAGCAATTAATTAATTATTTTACTCATAATTTGGCCGTGGCCTGCATTATATATATATTTTTTTTATTCTAAATGTGATCAACGTTTGCATAAGTTGATGTGTTGGGGAAATTAACGTGTAACATTTTAATTATATTCTGCTGAAATGAGTGAAATTACATGTGTTCACTGAAGGAGACTCAAAGATCTGATTCAGTAAAATGATCCGAACTTTTTTTTTGTGGGTAGATGCTGCCATCTCGTGGAGTGTGTGTGTGTGTGTGTGTGTGTCTTACCGATACAGTCTCCATTTGTCTTTCAGATTCAGGCTCCACACATCGGTGATATGCCTTTCTTGCACCTCACTCATGGCTGAAGTCTTCCTCAGCTCTTTTCGAACCATTTGCTTCATTTTTTTCTTCTGGTGGCCTTGCACCTGAACACGCATGAACAGAACAGTAGCACTGAGGTCATCAATTGTAGAAAATGTTGAATACACACACGCATGGGTTAAATTATGAAATAAAAAATATAATATGATATAAATTATTAAATAATGCAGTAACACTTTACAATAAGGTTCATTAGTTAACATTAGTTAACTAACATGAACTAACAATGATCAATACATTTGTTACAGTATTTATTAATCTTTGTTAATGTTAGTTAATAAACATACAGCTGTTCATGTTAGTTCACAGCATTAACTAACGTTAACAAATACAACCTTTGATTTTAATAACGTATTAGTAAATAATGAAATTGATATTTACATAGATTAATAAAAGCTGAAGAAGTCTTGTTTCATGAAGGTAGTAAACTAATGTTAAAGGTAGGGTATGGGATTTGCAAACAGGCCGGCAGATTTTGAAAATAGACAACTCAAATGGTCCTCCTTCTTTCCTCCAACGCTGGCCCTGACTCCACCCGTTCAAAGAACTTGGACGCGCAATCATGCACTTACTCTCTCTCTGTACCTTGGCGACTTGCACTCGCTTGCACTGACTCATAGACATATACACTAGACATCACCTTGGGGTTCTAAGCATGCGTCAAAACCGCCGCCATCTTGGAACAGAGGTCTTGTCATAGGAAGTATCTAGGTCTGTACTTCAAATTCATGGATGATACCGGACTTTTGTGCTGCGTATCTGTTCACACGAACAAAATCTGAACTAGGAAGAATGTAAAAAAAATTTTTTTTTAAAAAGTTTATTTATCTAGCCTCAATGATAAATACATGTCTGACCGTTGGAACGAACCAAAAAAACTAGAAAATCACATTCATGATGATTTATGGTGATTTTATTTCCGTTAGACCGTTGCCTACATTGACGCTGATGCATTAAAGAGGAGGGGCTCCCCTGTTCCAAGATGGCGGCTCTATTGACGCAAAACTTTCTCAAACTTAATCAAGATAAGACAGAAGCTATTCTTATTTCCACCCCTAACATTCTAAAAAAATTTAAACATCTGCAGCTATCTATCCCTGGCTATTTCACTACAACTTCTGCGGAAGTCAGAAATCTGGGCGTAATCTTTGATTCTACTCTTTCTTTTGAGTCACATATTAAAAATATCACCAGAACATCTTTCTTTCATCTCAAAAGTATCTCCAAACTACGCCCCTCGCTAAACTCATCTGCAGCTGAAACACTTATACATGCATTTATCACATCAAGGCTTGACTACTGCAATGCTCTATTTCTCGGCATTCCGGAAAAAATCTTAAATAGACTGCAGTATGTCCAAAATTCTGCTGCAAGGTTGCTTACCCGCACCAGGCCCTGGGACCATATTACTCCGATACTCCAGCAGTTGCATTGGCTTCCTGTCCACTACCGCATCCATTATAAAGTCCTTCTTCTTGTTTATAAATCTCTACATAATCTGGCCCCATCCTACTTATCAGATCTCCTTACCCCATATCTGCAATCCCGCGCCCTTCGCTCTAGTGATGCTTGTCTCTTAGCAGTTCCTACATCTCGACTTCGCTCCATGGGTGACAGGGCCTTTAGTGTGGCAGGTTCTAAATTGTGGAATGCCTTACCACTGGAGTTGCGCCAAAGTACAAGTGTAACCATTTTTAAAACCAAATTAAAAACACATTTTTTTAATCTAGCTTACTTGTCAGCCCGCTGACTTTGCGTGCACTATTCTTACCTCCTGTTCAGTGCACTCATGTATGCCATTTCAGGGTGTTTATATTTCTCTCTCCATCTTGGCATTTTTTATGTACTGTGTACTTCACAGTGAACTGTTTATGTACTATGTACTTTTTTGTACTTTTGTATGTTCTTTACTATACCAATTCTGTACAGTGTCCTTGGGTACCTTGAAAGGCGCTTTTCTAAATAAAATGTATTATTATTATTATTATTCGTTCCAATGAACTGTCGTAGCCAAGGCGACATCTAGTGTATATATCTATGGCACTGACTGTGACTGGGTCACGAGCTTTGAGTATGCGCACGAAGGGGTCACGCGCACGAAGGGGTCACGTAACGCCCGAGGTGGAGGGCGGTATGGTACGACCGTTTGATTGCCGGACTTACTGTCCAATGATTCTAGGTGGTCTTGGAAATGATTGGCTGCAGTTTTTCAAGTCCTGCCCGTTCCACAGATGATTAAATTGCTTAATTTTCATTTCAGTGCTTCTAACTCAGTGGCTGTAAGTGGGTTATGAATAGGATTTCAAGTGATTTTGAAAAAATGGACAAAAAACAGAATCACATATCCCACCTTTAACTAATGAACCTTATTGTAAAGTGTTACCAATGATGCATGAATACTCGTACCTGCCACTCCTCAGTCTGAGCCTGGCTCTGATTGTGACTCTGGTCTGGTTGAGGTTCAGTGTCATTCAGGTTCATAGACAACATCAAGTCCGCCATGGCAGCGATGCTTTTCTCATCCTGTTTCCGTTTCTGGTGGTCTTTATCCCGATGATCTGAATCCACCAGTATCCTGTCTGCCTGGATCAGTTCGGCCTCTTCTTCTATATCTATCAGTTCCTCGTCCTCCAGTTGTGCCTCGTTTTCATCTGCCGCCTCTGAGGAAGAAAGAGAGAGAGGTTTGTAATGCTTGATTTGGAGTTGTAGTACAGAAACTTCAATCTTCAGATTTAAAAAGTTATATGTGAAATTTACCATGGTTACTATACAGACAGAATAGGGTTTTTCTGTAATAAATTATGTTGCTTAAAATGGAAACACATTACAATAAGGTTCATATTAATTAATGTTTTAACTAACATGCACTAACCATGAGCAATACATTTGTTACAGTATTTATTCATCTTTGTTAATGTTAGATGATAAAATACAGCTGTTCATTGTTTGTTCATGTTAGTTCACAGTGCATTAACTAATGTTAACAAGATTTTAATACAGTATTGGTAAATGTTGAAATTAACATTAACAAAGATTAATAAATGCTGTATAAGTGCAGTTCATTATTAATTAATCATAATATATATATTATATTATTAATGAGAAATAATTGTTACATATTTTGTTTTCTTTAGGAACAGTTTATGCAAATGTCTAAAAACAATTCTCTTTTTTTTTCAACTTTACAGCAACATTAAAAAAAACTAAATTATTTTTATTCTACTGGCAGTCCTAAGAAATAATAGTGCAATAAAATAAATAAAATAAAAATTTTCTACTGACAGTCTTAAAAAACAATAGACTATTCTAATAAAATAAAACAACTATTTTTATTCTACTAACTGTCCTATTAAATAATAGACTAGTAGTATAATAAAATAAAGCAATTATTTGTATTCTACTTACAGTCCTAAGAAATAATAGACTAGTATAACTAGTATACTAGTATGTTAATGCTAACTAATGTAGTTAACTAATGAACCTTATTGTAAAGTGTTACCCTTAAAACATTACAAGTAGTTCAACGAGCTCAAACACACTCTGCATGCATTCATTGACCACAACAAATCTGTTATGTGTCCCGATCCCAAAATATTTTGTGCTTTATCAGCATGCAGAAATAAAAAGATGTAGATGTGCTTAGTCATGAAATCCCAGACCCTCTCATCTGTGAAATCTGATATTACTGTATAATAACTGTATTCATGCCAAGAACACTTTGTCTTATAAGTAGTTTGCCAGTAATTTCATTAAGTAACAAATAATGATAAATATTGCATCTCAGTGGTACGGGGAAATCATTGTGCATTAAAGAATAAAGGAAACGCCATTGAAAAGCCATTCCTTCCTTTAATGAGCATGTGGTGAAAGAACTTTAATGATGACGTGGAAGATTTTTCTTCAAGGGAAGCACAATGTATGATTTATGTGACCTCATACAGAACATAAAAAGATCAATTGTTGTCGACATTGTGTTCGGTCTAGAGTCTCACCTGCTCCAAATGTTAGTTGTGGCCCCAAAAAAATATTAGATCCGATGCCGAGCCACTCAGCAATCATCGAAGGCTTCTTGCCCACGCTCTCAAATCCATCATACATCTAACACAGAGAGAAAGGAAGTTTTGAAAATTGTAAAAACCTATGTACATATTACAAGTCACATGACTCATGGCTTGATGTTCAAGCCTGTAAAGCCTAACATATGAGATAATAGTAAAAAAAAATCTGATATTTTGAAATGGAACAGTTTATTGAACCATTAGACAAAACATTGAATTTTATCAATTTTATTCAGAGGGCCAAACTGAGCAAAAATATGCAATGGAGATGCATATATTTATTTAAGACAAAAATTAAGATGAAACTCTACTAGATAGCAGATTACTACTTACATAAAAGGATATAAATATCAGTCGTAACTCTATATCTGCCAATAATATAACTTATTAGTAAGATATTTAAATGGTGTTTATGATCAAAGCTCTGTAGTTTTAAAACATATAATGCAATACAATACAATGATAAGAGACGAACAAATAAACCTTCCTCAAAAACCTGATGATCATATTTGATTTTTTAATAAATGATGTATGGATAATCATGTTGCTTCAGTCAAGTAAGTGTTCATCTTGAAATATCACTAACAATTTAAAAGTGAATCTTACGTTTACTGTATAAAAATCGGTGAAGATTTCACAGCATGAGCTGAAGGTCGTTTGTACAATTATACTAAAAGGATTTTTACTGGCTAAAAAAAAGAAAAAAGCATGACGATCAATCAGACGACAGATTGACTGTAGTAGATTGTGTGCAACAGGTTTTACAGCAAAGTTTTGATCATTTAGAAACCTTGGAAATTTGCTATAAATATATATGACACAGTAGACATTATAGGGTTAAGCAGGGTCCAAAATTGCTTCATGGTCTGTATAAAGTATTTATGGATGGCATGTTTGGCAGCTGAGCATGTGTGTGTGTGTGTGTGTGTGTGTGTGTGTGTGTGTGTGTGTGTGTGTGTGTGTGTGTGGACTCACTGGCTGTAGACACAGACTGTCCCAGTGCACAGCAGAGATGTATCTTTCCAGAAAGTCTTCTTTGAGAACGCCACGCAAACTGCACTCGAGCTGTGCGGTCTGTCTCTTTAAGAGCTCCTCGGCCTCCTCCATCTGTGTGTAGATCTGAGGACACAGCAGAACTCATTACAAATATCATTCATATATTATGAGACACAATGGCACATAATTGTTTTCAGATACTTTTGGAATATGTAAGAAATAAAAACACCCTAACAAATCTGCATATTATAGTTATTATAGTCCCACACATTTAATTTCATTATCAAATTAAACATGCCATTAATTATATTATTAATGAGAAATAATTGTTACATATTTTGTTTTCTTTAGGAACAGTTTATGCAAATATCTTAAAAGAATTCTCTCTATGAGTGTTTACAGCTACATTAAAAAAACAAAATCATTTTTATTTTACTGACAGTCCTAAGAAACAATAGACTTGTATAATATAATAAAATAATCAAATTATTCATATTCTACTGACAGTCCTAAGAAATAATAGACTGGTATAATAAAATAAATTAAAATATTTTTATTATACTGACAGTCCTAAGAAACAATAGACTAGTATAATAAAATAAAATAAAACAACTATTTTTATTCTAATTACAGTCCTAAGAAATAATAGACTAGTATAATAAAATAAAATAGTAAAATAATAATTTTTATTCTACTGACAGTCCTAAGAAACAAAAGACTAGTATAATAAAATAAAATAATAAAATAGAATATTTATTTTTATTCTACAGACAGTTTTAAGAAATAATAGACTACTATAATAAAATAAAGCAATTTTTTTTTATTATACTGAAAGTCCTAAGAAATACGAGACCAGTATAATACAATAAAATAATAAGAAAACACAGAAATGCCACAATGAAATATGAGTTCTGTCCCTGATCGGAGGCTCACCTCGTGATGGGCTTTCCTCAGGTGCTGTGGCAAACCTTTCCGGAAGTTGGGCGCCCTGGTCAACTCCCTCAGACCGAAACTCTTCAGAGTTTCACTGTTACTTCGTCCTCCAACTCTTACAATGCCCTTCTTTAAGAAGCCATGGATGCCTGGGACATAAGTTGTGAAATATCTCATAATTCATACATGACATTTCACACACTTTTACTGTGTTAGTTTGAACTCTCTGGACTGGAGACGCCATTAAAGTCTAAATGATTTAAACAAAAAATCACTTCTGAGACACGTGAAATGAGATTCCATCATGAGAAAGAACTTTCCATTTAATCTATTATTAGTTGGCCTAAAGAAACAACAGAGAGATCTCAAATCAAGTTTTTGTCCTTCTATCACCCTCAAAGCAAGTGAAGAATCAGCCGCACGCTCTTATAAATGCCATATATATATCAAATGTTACCTTCTAGAAACTGGTCAAGAGCATGATTGGTATAGCAGACCACCAGCATAGGGCAACCCTGTGACCAGGCGTCACGATTCTCTAGCAAAGCCTGAGCGATCTTTAGTCCTACGTGTGTCTTCCCTGCAAAGAAGAAAACAAACAGGATCTTCAAAAACCATTAACAGATATCTGTGTAGCTCAGAAATAGGTTGCATCTATAATGTACTTTTTTTGTGTGCATATGCAACTTGACCTCAAGAGTAATCAGACCGTATACCAACATTGGTTAAAACAGTCACCTGTGCCTGGTGGACCCTGGATGATGGCCAGTTCATTGGTTAAGGCCAGTTTTAGTGCTTGAAGTTGGCTTTCATCGAGACCCATTGTTTCCTCATCGGGCCAGGCGTGTTGGGTCAGGGGGTTGAAGGGTGGGATCTTCTTGTGTCCTTCTGCCGTAATACACGACAGATCGTATGACCTTCCCTCCACCCGAAGATAAGCTGGAGGATCTACGTTTGTGTTGCACTCCACTATGTACCTAAAACCACACACGTTTACATTACCTACGTTAAAAATGTTTAAATGTGTGGTGTTTACCAAGTCAAGCAACGCTATTACTTTTGTTCAGACCTGGAACCTATAATAATATGACTTGGCTGTAGGGGTGTGCGATATTGACAAAAAAAAGGATATCTCAATATTTTCTGGGATATCATCGATAACAATAATTTGACGATATTTTGCTGAGAGTGTTTGTTGTGTTGGTACCAGGTTTAGGACTGTCATTAAAAGCTGACTCCTAAAAAAAATTTATATTCTTCATACTCTGTGTGGTGGTCAGTACCCAGCAGTGACAGAAATTATAATTTCCAATAAGTTTAAATTGATTTATATATTTTATGGGCATTTTTACCTTTATAAAGCCTTTTTTTTTTTTCTCCAACCTAATTAAAGGTATGCATCATCTTTTGTGTCAAATTCTAACATGTAATCAAATTCAATTGTAATAATAAGACACAATAGGGCTGTTATCAACCAAATTAAATCAGTATAAACAAAATTCGTCTTTGCAATGCAGAGGAAACACAGAAGCTGCATCTGAAGTGGCATTTAGATGCATTTATACAGACTGTTTAATGCAGCTCAGAGGGAAATGAATGCATTTAGCCTGCAGTTACAAATGCATAAATAATGTTTTGATGTTTTAAACATAATAAAATGTTGAATATTTATCATTTTGAATGATTTAAAAATTTGAAAAGATGCTAAAATTGTGAAATTAAAACCAACGAGTAGGTGGCAGAAAGTCACTGTTAATGAGTGAGTCATTGAGATTGAACCGATTCATTTAAACGACTGATTTATTCAGGAACAAAGCATTTGACTGTCTTAATGAGTGAGTCATTGAATCATTCATTCAGTAACGAAACATCGCTGTGTGTTCCTCAGAGATGCAAAGCAGTCCTGTGGCTTTTTTGGAATATTTTTGCCAAAATTTTGAATGCTCAAGCGCACTTAGTGTATGCATGCGCTCTCTAAATGTGTTTTTGTAAAATGAGGGACATACTCGTTAAAATAACAATCATGATGTTATCGTAGACGATATACAGTATATTGCACACCCCTACTTGGCAGTGAGCTCTTTTGATTGAAACCACCTAAAAACCTCCAGAACACTCTAGAAGCCACAAAACAACACTCTAAAAACCATTCAGAACACCTTACAAACCAGACAACAACCACCACAAATTTTGCACAAGTAAAAAAGATGTACACTTCAAACCTGCATACCTTTGAAAGGGAACATCATTTTCGTCTTCCTCCTGGAGACCTTCTAGGACGTATCGGTAGGCCTCAAAGTAAGCCGTGGTCTCGACCATCAGGAAGGAGTCTGAGGGCTGAATAATGGCCATTCTGGCCCTGCTTTCAGAAGAAAAAGACAGATTCACCAGTCCGTGCTTTAGAAACTTTGGGTCCCGATCGGCCACAGTCGCAAACAGGAAGGTTTCGAAGTTGTCCATGGAGAGACACACAAGGGATCCGTAAATAAGACGTTTGGAATTCTCCCACCGGACAAACTGTAAGAGAAGTTGCAATGTAATAACAAACTGTTAGAAGGAACAATGGTGAGAGAATGTGTTTAGGATTAAGTTCTCTCAGACAATATTCAATTTAATTAACATTTATTTGTATAGCGCTTTTCACAATACACATTGTTTCAAAGCAGCTTTACAGTTATGCATTTCAGAAATGTACATATACGAAATCTCAGCTAGCGAAACATTTATTAATTTAAACAATGCAATCATTTAAGGCAGAAATAATGAGCTCATTGAAGTATTGAATACTTGTTTGAAAAGAATACAATAGAAAAGAAGCTTGAAGCATTACCTTAAGAGGCTGTGGGTCAAACTGCACTTTGTAGGCGATTCCCGTTGAAGTGCAGAGTGGTAAAATCAATCGGGTGTCAGTGTAGACTCTTATGTCATCAAAATGCCTCTTTTTTATTGGTACCCCACCAGTATTAGCATCGTGCTGGATCTTCAGGAGCTCCTTGACGCCCTCTCGCAGTGGCCTCACAAAATCTTCACGCAGGAGTCGGAAGTGCGTGTCCAGATAGATGCGAGCATTAGGGAAGCTCTGAGACATTATGTTGGGTCTCAGGAAAGGCCTCTGGTCTAAGTGGAACTCATCAAAGGTTGGATAGATGCTCATCGTCCTGAAGTCTTCCTCCCCAGGTGGAGCATCTTCATCAGCTGCTAGGAAAGAGTAGTTATCTGTCCGCAAAGTGCCTGCCCTTGATTTCTCTTGAAGATGGTCCACCACGCCCTGCACCCTCTCCAAGTCCTCATCAGTACTGTCGAGAATATCCACACCAGAGGTACGCAACTGGTTGACGGTTGGTTTCAAAAGAGCCACTAACATTGACACAGATTGGACAGAGCTATGTGGAAACATGTTGAGAACATCAGAGAGAAGGCTGATGATGTTGCTCACATGTTGGGGATACTGATCCCTTCGAGCTTGCATGTAATCTGACATCATTCCAGTCACATGATAGGGCAAGATGTTACGGAAAAACGGCGAGTCCTTGAAGACGCGAGCCAAATGCAGGACGTTCTTGCGGTCGATTCGAGCCTGGAAGGCCTTGCAGAGAACCTGACAGATCAGCTGCACCAAGTCGCTTCTCATTGGTTCCTCCTCAAGCAGATTCTTAAGCCCACTGCTAGATGATAGGGTTATGGCCACCTCGGATGGCTCTTTCTCCAGTAGACCTTCGAGCATTTTATACCCCAGTCTGCGTACATCAGGTGTGCCGTCTCTCCCTCTTCCTCTTCCTCTTCCTCTCCCAAAACCTCCTCTTCCTCTCATAGCTTCTTCTCTTCCTCTTTGAGGTTCTTCACCTTGTGGACTTGCTCTTAAGTCAGTCATGCTTCTACTGGCTCGTTGGTGGCGTGTGTCTTCAGGGTGGTTCACAGGAGCCGAAAAAGGATTATAATTGGGAAATGTTTGATGAGTGAACCCAGAACCAGGTCTCCCAAATGCTCGTAAGGGTGAAGATGCATTTGTTGGGTGTCCCCTTATCACAGGGCGGTGGAGATGTGGTCCTCTCCACAGTCCTCGACCTCTTCCATCTCCTCCTCTACCTCCTCTTGAGCCTTGTGCTTTTTCATCCAGACATCTTTGACTCCTGTCACCTCGACCTCTTCCTTCTCCTCTTCCTCCTCCCTCGCCTCGGCCACCTCCTCTTCCTCTGGTTCGATTGGGAGACCTACTTGCTTGTCTTTGACCAGGCACAGAACCATCTGTTAAAATAAAATTGTGGTGTATAAATAATGAGGATGTACAATGACCCCAAAAAAGTCGCAGTTTGGATTTAAATAGGCAAACGCTTAAGAGTCAATGATTGGATCATTATTGCAGTGATTATTAGGCAACAGTTCTTCTAACCATCATTGATGGATTGTGTAGCTTTTCATTTCTTAAACAAACATGTAGGAACACGCATCATGGCCATATTCCAGGATGATAATGTCAAGATTCATCAGGAGACTTTACAGAGTGCTGGACTCTTGCATTGTCAATACAAGATCTTGACCAAAAATGTATGCACTTCTTGATGGAAATAAATGTTGTGATGTTATTTCCATCAAGAGGTGCATTCATTTTTGGTCAAAACCTTTATGCTCCCTCAAACCATTCTTTCACAGTTTGAGTCTGATGAATCTTGACATTATCATCCAGGAATATGGCCATGATGTGTCTTCCTACAAGTTTGTTTAAGAAATGAAAAGCTACACACTCCATCAACAAGGGTTAGAAGAACTGTTGCCAAACATATAACATGCTAGAAACAAAATAATCACTGCAATAATGAGCCAATCATAAACTCTTGTCTTAGTCTTACACATAGCAATTGCCTGTGTAAATCAAAATAGCAACTTTTTTTCTTTTTTTTTTTGCCAGGAATTGTATATTGACAAGTTAAAACGACAGAATGTAAAGATCTATACCTCTTCTTTGAGGGCCACTGAAGCCTCCTCTTCCTCTTTGCTGTCCTCCTCCTCTTGGATTGACCATTATACAGCTGTTAATATCTCTGCAAGGCGATTATACCAATAGATTATACAGACAATAGAAATAATCAAGAAGAAAATGCTATTTATAACTTCTCTGAAGACCCCTCCAAAATATTCACTGCAATGCTTTACCTCTGGCTGAAAGCCTGGATCTAATGCAATGACTTTCATACATTTTAAAGCTTTTCTTCAGTCTCTTTGGTACATTTCTTGAATCATCCTTAACATTTTCAAACCATGCCATGTCAGAATCTGAGGCTATCTACAGGACAGAAACTGAGTTACAAAAATACAAAAGTTGCATGAATACAATAAAAATAATAAAAACAAAACAGCAGGAATCGTATTATATACAAGATGTTATACTTTAACATGTGATTATGATTAAAAATTCTGAAAAAATCTTTTCTGTTAAAATCGAGCTATTTGCATTAAAAGTGGAACAGTCCAATAAAATATGTTTAATGGAAAGTGCGGTCTTGCAGAACATACATAGAGTTGGTTCTTCATCTTTAAGCAAAAATGCATATGTCTCCCAATAAGTGCATGTTCTTGAAACAATTTGTACAAACAGCACCATACAATGGATTACCCGCGAAAACTAACTTGCTCAAAATCGTTAGTTAATCTCTCAAAAGTAAATATTTATCCCAATGAATGTGTATCATGCCATCAGAATGAAAAGTCCTTGTGTCATTGTTCACAAATAAGATATCAACATGCTTTTTCATGTTGTCAATAAGTGTCAGTATTTCCTGATTTAAACAATTTATATGGCATATAAATATAATGTATTGTGATCTAAATTACACACCGCAATTGATCATGTAGGAAAAGGCAGATGAATGTACCTAAGCATTGGCAACTCGTTCAAAAGAATAAGAATTTGCTTTTATGATTAGCAGTGACTAGAGGATGTGGTTAAACAAGCAGTTTTGAGAATTTCAATTGTGATCCGAGAAATAATAATTAGGCTATTATCATAATTTCTACCTCATTCAAGACACACACACACGTGACTACATTACTAAACTCTGAAATCTGCTTGCTTTTTAAAGAGCTCAGTAAAATACAGCTGATGTCTGAACCTGATTGATATCTGTGAACTATCAGTTTCATTTCTCGCTAAGGTATACATACATAGAGAGATAGAGAGAGAGAGAGAGAGAGAGAGAGAGAGAGAGAGAGAGAGAGAGGCTATTAATTAATAACACGCTTTTATGAATATAATTTTCTCAAATGCTTTATTAAAATGTTACTTTTTTATATTGTAGAATGACTATTACTCACGAAAAACATAAAAACAAAAAATACATCATACATTTAAAATTAAATGACTGCGTAGTCTACCGGAAATGAACAGGCTAAAAAACACAACATAAAACTGTTCTCTTTGAAACGAATAAAAACAGCGGCCGGCAGCAAATGACAATAGATATAACATATAAATAATAGTGTAAACAAAGCGATTCTTATTTAATATGATCTGAAGCACTCACCTGGTTCTTATGTTTGCCGTATCCGTCCGTCTTCCATCTGTCAGTGTGTTTTATACTGGTCTAGTTTCGTTTCTCGCTGTTATGGGCGGATCAGATCAGCTGGTTTCACTGAGTCAGAACCGAAAGTGATGAACGAAAAACAAAAACCCGTTGCCGTGGTGAGATATACAGACTGGGGCTAAAGGGGAGACCGGGGTTAGTTGTCACATGGGATATAGGCTACCTCAGTGGCTACAGTTTTCGGGGAAAAGATCAACAAAATAAACGAGAACACGCTGACATACACTGCGCTCGCACGCACACGCACACACGTCTGGTTTACTCTCTTTGCGGGGACTTTCCATAGACGTAATGATTTTATCATGTAGCCTACAAACTGCTCTTTCATCACAGAAAACTTTCTGCATTCTCACATAAAAAATAAAATAAATCATTCTGTATGATTTATAAACTTTCCTCATGGGGACCTCAATTTAAGACCTTAATTTCACAAAACCGAAACCTATTTGGAGAAAATGTGGTTTGAATGCAAAGCGCAAACAGCATCTCAGAGGAAGCCGAATACAGGTAAACCAAAAAACAAGGCCTGCCAATAGCTGTTCAACAACACTTACACAACTAATGTGGTAGAGCAAAGAAATGCCCACAAGAAATGTGCAAAACTCATGCAAACACGACCTGCTGTAATACATGATCTACTGTGGAGAGACCAGCTGTAATAAAACAATATTTGAACAAATGGGTACAGGAAGGCTTGTCCTGTTTATTACTGAGAAAACTCCTCTCAACTTTCACCGTCTTGTTTGTTCATCAAATAGTGAATCATTTCTGACTGACTGAAAACTTTGACCCGACTGAAGCTTCGTGTTTATTTCCTACTAAGAAATACAGCTTTAAATCATCTAGAACTAGATGCAATTTTCACTTTAGCAGCATAGACTAATAGCGTAACATTAGACACAATAATATTGTCATATTACACAGTATGATTTCATCATAATTCTACAGATCTGCCAAGTGCCCTTAAAAAAGAGAGAAAAAAATGAATACCATGTTTACAACTGGGTCAGACGTGTGGGCCGTAATTGAGTGAATGATTTTTGCATAAAGTCATATATGAACATACAAGGTTGGTCTCATAGAGAATCTCACTAAAAACAGAAGCCTAATCTTGTTTTGCTTCTTTGCATTTTTATGCAGCCAACATTCCCCACAGCAAATGTCTAAAATAAAACGAGTTACACTTTATTTCAATGGTCCACTTTAGACATTCTACTAGTTTTAAGTAACTTTGCAACTACATGTCAGCTAACGCTCAGTAGTTTTAATAAAGTGTTAGTAGAATAAGTTAGAACAATCAAAATAAAGTGTTAGGGTTAAAACTATGATCCAGTTTTATAATATACAGTATGTATCTCTCCTGTGAGGAATGTGCAAGCTTCATCCATTTCTTGTGGGACGAGGGAGAGCTTCTCTCGGCATTATCTTCAAGGTCGGCTGATAAAGAAGACACGGATTCATTGTTTCATGTGGGCTGTAAAGAGGCTGTCTGGGATATTCTGGGCTCTTTAACATCTCTGTTTGACTTCGGCTCTATGAGACTCAATCTTCTCGTTCTGCAGGGATAGTTTGGCTTAAATCAAGGGGAAATAAATCTCATTAGCCGTTGGTTATACATGTATCCTCTGCTCTACTACACATGCATGACAAACAGAAATACAGGTGTTCAGTTGTAGAGTTTTATTTGAAGGGAGGATGATAATAAAATGATAAAGAGGCAGATGTTCCATTGAAGTTTTGCATCAGTCACGGATTCACCTTCTTCTGAACCTGGAAAGACACAAAGGATTTAAGAGAAGATGCTTTTTTTTCACCATACACCAATTTTCTTGTATAAAACCTATCAGGACATTTGCTTTAGATTTACCTAAAATATACGATACGAATATAAGACATAATTCTTACTACCTTTATTTCAGTTTAAGCAGTTCTGTGGCGACAAATGAAATGCACAAATATCTATTCTCATTTAACACAAGGTCATTCAAATCAGTTTGCATAACTGTCAAATCATAAATAAAAACACACACATATACGTGTGTGTGTGTGTGTGTGTGTATATATGTGTATATATAACCATGTTTACATACACATGATATAATAAATATTCTCACATATACTGTGTGTGTATATATATATATATATATATATATATATATATACACACACAGTATATGTGAGAATATTTATTATATCATGTGTATGTAAACATGGTTATTCCTTATGCAGGGAGCCTAAATTAAATATATAAGGATTTGATTAAATATATAATGGAATGTAGTAATAAAGAATTAAAAGTACAATGAAATGCAAGCATAAATAAATAATTTACTCATGCTTGCATATTGTATTTTTATATATTTATTGCATTTCATGATGCATTTAATCATGTCAAATCCCTTCGTAATTCCCAACCAATAGGGGTGCACAATATATCGAAATTATCAAATAATCACAAATGTATATGTGTGTGTGTGTATATATATATATATATATATATATATATATATATATATCAAAAAAAAATTAAAAAAAAAAAATCACAATATGCATATCGCAACGTGCTTGCAATAACTGGGTCATGAACAAAAGACAAAAAAAAAAAAAAAAAAACACTCACTGCTTTTGGCTGAATTAATTTTTGTAGCTTTAATAAGAATCAGTATATATTTAATTCATAGAGTGAAAACTTGATTTATAGAGATGATTTATTTTTTGATTATTCAGGTTAAATAAACTTAATATAGGCCTTCCTGAAACCCTGAACTCTGTGGTTTACACTGTTAAAACAATCTATAAAAAAAAAATATATATATAATTTAAATATATTTTAAAGATAATTTAAGTTCATTTTACACACTTTAAGCGTTATCGTATCGCATTATCGAGTTATCGCATATTGCATTTTTCTTCAATATTGTGCAGCCCTACTAACCAAATGCATTGCATTTTCTATTTATTTATGAAAAATAAAAGTTAAATATCAACACTGTTTTAATTTCATTTAATAGCACACTGGTAATGAAGTGTTTTCCAGATGCATGAAAAATGAGCACATATACAATATCTAATCTGAATATGTTGTAGGGCGATAATAAATCTCACTTGGACTTTGACTTGAAGCGTCCTCCCTTCTTGTTTGGAAGGCCGAGTCTCTTCCTGTCCTCGAAGGACGGCCTGGACAGAGAATCACAGTTAGACTCGGACAAACATGAGAAACCTTGAGATGGTTGTGTGACGTGAGGAGGACACACACACACACCCCGCTCTGTACTGCTTCAGCGTCTTCTTGCTGGTGTTCGTCAGCTCCTTGTCAAACACAGACTTCTTCCTAGATTTGTTGGGTTTTTTAGCTGGAAGAAGAAGGTTCGAGCTTACAGTCAGAGTTTGAACTCAAGCTTTCAGATCATCAGTCTATAATGGAGGTTTATTCGCAAACCTTTCTGAACGGGTTCGTCTTCTGGAACGACTCTGGCTCGCTTCGGCTTGCGGTCGCGTTTAGCCGCTCGTTCAGCGTACATCTGAGACTTCAGCACCTCGAACTGAGCTCTCTCCTCGGCCTGACACACACACACACACACACACGTTGGTGCAACTACATTATGATGACTCTCCATAGGCGTAATGGTTTTTATACTGGACAAACGGTATATTCTCTCCCCTTACACTGCCCCATCCCTAACCCTAACCATCACAGGAAACATTCTGCATTTTTAATAAAATATAGTTTAAGCTATTTGAATTACGAGGACTCATGAAGCACGTTTAAGTTGTAATACCAGTGTAATACACATGTCATTATACAAATGTGTGTCCTCAAATCACATAAGCACACACACGCGCACACAGAAGCGCACAGACACACACACAGACAGAGACACACACAGACAGAGACACACACAGACACACAGACAGAGACACACACAGACAGAGACACACACAGACAGAGACACACACAGACAGAGACACACACAGACAGAGACACACACAGACAGAGACACACACAGACACAGACACACACAGACACAGACACACACACACACACACACACACAGCATTTCAAAACTCGAGTGAGTGGCACATCTGACGCATCATACAGTGCTCAAACTCACAAGAAAATTCATTACCAAGAGCCAATTTAACTTCAGATGGTATAAAGGGATGTTATTTACTGTACGGTTTAATTCAACTCCAGACTTCTCTCACCGTTAACTCTTTTCTCTTGCCCTGTTTCAGGAACTCTGCACGTTTTTTCTTTCCTCTCAGAGCAAAATCAAAATCCTGTAGCACCTTCGCCACTTTGACAAAGAACAAGAACATTAAAGACATACACAAACAATTATTGAAAATCTGAGGTGTGAATGTGGTCATGATGTGAGTGGATTTCATTTTCATGTTGATGAATTCGGGGTCAGTAGTTTTTTTTGTTTTGTTTTTTATGTACTAAATAAACACTTATCAAGAATGCATTAAATCGATCAAAAGTGAAAAACATTTATAATGTGACCAAATATCCTATATCAAATAAATGCTGTTCTTATGCTCTTTTCATTCATCAAAGAATTCTGAAAAATAAATGTTTCAGTTTTCACAAAAATATGACATGGAGTCACATGACACATGGAGACTGGAGTAATGATGCTGAAAATTCAGCTTTGATCACAGGAATAAATTACAATTTACTATATATTTATTTTTACATAGAAAACAGCTGTTTTAAATTCTAATAATATTTCACTATATTTTTGACCAAATAAATGCAGCCTTGGCGATCAATTTAAAAGTTTAGGGTCGGTTTTTGAAAGAAATCTGACGTGTGTTTGTTCATTCAAGACTTTCAGGAAAGAGCACGAATCTCTCGGACTCACTGCGGTCTTTCTTCCTCTCCTCGTGTGTCTGGAACCATGTTCTGGGCGGCTGCTTCTCGTCTGCGCTCTGGGTGATCCTCTTCTGAGCTAAACTGATCTGGATGGACACACACACACACACCATTTAATACCACAGGAGTCAGTGTGTGTTAATCAGACAGTGAATGTTTGAGTGTCAGACCTGCGCTTCTGAATGAGCCATTGCCTTTTCCTCCTTCTCCAAGCATAACACTGCGTACACGTCCTTCTCCAACTTCTCGATCAGATCACGAAACTTCAGAATGACCTCTGGGGGGGTCAAAACAAGCAATTTACACCAGCTTTACATTATAATCATTTTTATTAAATAGTTCCTGCCTTATTTTTCTACAGTATATCCACTGCTTAAATCCAAAGTTACTATTAACAACATTTCTGTTAACAAATACAGCTAAAAAAAAAAATTATATATATATATATATATATATATATATATATATATATATATATTGAAATATTGCCTTAGCAATAAACTGAAATAATTTTAAGTTGAGGCACTAAAATTATTACCTGTAAATAAAAGAAAGAATTAAACTGATAAAAAAACTTAAACTAAATAGCAATAGAAAAAAAAATTACAATAAAACAAAATGGCAACAAAAAAAAAAATGACAAAGGCACATAACAAAATGACACAAATGTTTAACTAAAATTACCATGAGAAGTAAGAATGAAAGCTAATCCAAAATATTGATATTATATTATATACATGTATATAAAGCAAACTAAAACAATTAAAATAGTTTAAAAATAAAGGTGAAATAACAAAATATAATTAGTAGATAGAAACTTACAATTAGAAACGTTGCCTCGACAAACAAATGTAGGTAGAAATTATATATATATATATATATATAGTAATTTTTTTTTTTTAATAAAGCACATTACAAAATGAATAAAACTATAAAAATATATATAATAATGAAATATAATGAATTTACATGAGATTTCCAATAGTTTGATATTGGAAAAAGATTTTTTATAGAAATCTGATTCCAACCGATGTGCAATGTATCATTTAGAAAGATTTATGAATCAGTTTGACAGATTTGGTCATAAATTGGGAGCATATTTTCCTCAACACAAGATGAAGTGTTCACCTTGAGGAATGACACGAGCTTTGACGGGCGTTTTGGCTTTTTTCACGATCTCTTTCAGCATCTTCCTCTCAGTCTCGCCCACGAGAGACACGGAGCGGCCCACTTTACCCGCGCGGGCCGTCCTGCCGACCCTGTGCACGTAATGCTTCGCCGTGTTGGGCATGGTGAAGTTTATCACCTGCACACACACACACTCAGATATCGAGGCTTCACTAATATTAATATTCAGAGCCAACGAATGAGAACTCACAGTTTTCACGCCGTCTATATCCAGTCCTCTGGCAGCGACGTCTGTGGCCACCAAAATATCAATCTGTTCATCCTTAAAACGCCTGAAACACAGAAGCCTTTCGTTCAGCTGCTTTTTAAAAGCAAATATGTGTGTTTTTAATCACATGAACATTCACGGCACCTCAGACTCTCCAATCTCTGCGTCTGCGACAGGTTCCCGTGAAGCTCGCCGACCTTTAACCCCATCAAGCCCAGCAGAATGTGCATGCGATGAGCCTGCTTCTTGGTCTGAGTGAAGAGCATCACGTGATCCTGAAACGTTCTGGTGAGGAGAGCTGTGGACAGAGTCACGTGATGCTTTTTAATCATTTCCTTATCAGTTTGTACATGTTCCTCAAACATCCATCTGTCACAGTATCAAACATTAGCAGGAGAATGGTCTAAAATACCTCGTTTTTGTGTTGCAACGTTGCATGTATGAAATGAAATTATTTTAAACAGGGTTCGTACAGACTCTGTCAAATGAAATTCCAGGACTTTCAAGGACTTTAAGCACCACTTTTTTGGATTTCAAGGACTTCAATCAGCACTTATCAAACAATATCTTTATTATTATTATTATTATATGTATTTATTGTAAATATTTTTAATTAGGGATGCACCGATACCACTTTTTGCAGAACGGGTCCGATACCGATACCGTAACCAATCTCTGACTTTTTTACCTGCATTTGTCATTTTTAAATGTATTAGTAGATAAACCAAAAGAATATAAATCATATTAGTTGGCTTAATTTGTTCATCAAATATACATTTCTTTCAATTATTTTCATGCTTAATTAAGCCTGCTAAAATGCATTGTATGAGCTTCTGTTACCTTCACTCTTCATTCTATTGCTCTCTCATATTTTATCTTTCATTTAATAACACAGCACATATTTAGACTAGAGCAGCTCCAGAAGGGCTCAGTGCTGAGGACTGGGTCAGTGGTACCCATGTTTAGACACCAGTAAAATACCAGTTATTTAATCCAATTTTTATACTACAACAAAAACTACCAGCCTAATTAATGTAAATTTAAAACATTATTAAAGGTAAGCAGTCAGTAACAAAATAAGAACGAATAATCATCTTACAAATAAATACAATATAACAAAGAAAGGCTACAAATGAAATCAACACTGTTTTTAAAGTTTTTCGAGTAGATCTAACAGGTACAGAAATGTGAATAAAAGTAATCAAATGTGAAAAAATTGCTTATTCATTACTGGATAAATTAAATATAAATGAATCTTTTTGTAAAGTTGAAAAGGGTAGCCTATTTTAGTCGAGCAGTGAGTCATTTATTTGCCCATTGTTTGAATAACATTAAAGGGATAGTTCGGCCAAAAATGATATTTAACCCATGTATTACTCACCCTCAAGCCGTTCGAGATGCATATGTCAATCTTGTTTCAGACGAACACATTTTCAGTTATTTTAGAAAATGTCTTAGACCCTTCAGTGGATATAATGTGAAGAAACGGGGTCCAGATCTTTCAAGTCCCAAAATGTGCATACATCCTTCACAAAAGTAATACATCCAGCTCCAGGGGGATAAACGAAGGCCTTCTGAGGGTAATCCGTCCGGTTTTGTCGTAAAAATATACATATTTAAAACGTTATAAATGAAAATATCTGACTTCCGGCAACGATCGACGCGCATTCACGGGTGATGGAAGTCGGCGCACGAGGGAGGACGTAGCGTAGGAACCGTCGTGACGTAGAACGAACGCGCCAGCGCAGCCAGAGAACAGAGCAAAACAAATCTACACTCAGGATTTATTTACAAACTACAAACATGTCGTACGCCGATTTCCATCACCCGTGAACGCGCGTCGATCGTTGCCGGAAGTCAGATATTTTCATTTATAACGTTTTAAATATGTATATTTTTACGACAAAACCGCACGGATTACCCTCAGAAGGCCTTCGTTTATCCCCCTGGAGCTGGATGTATTACTTTTGTGAAGGATGTATGCACATTTTGGGACTTGAAAGATCTGGACCCCGTTTCTTCACATTATATCCACTGAAGGGTCTAAGACATTTTCTAAAATAACTGAAAATGTGTTCGTCTGAAACAAGATTGACATATGCATCTCGAACGGCTTGAGGGTGAGTAATACATGGGTTAAATATCATTTTTGGCCGAACTATCCCTTTAAAACAGCAGTGGGTTTATTAGACTGCTGCCCCTTTAAGACCGAACGCACGGACCCCATTTGAACATGGCTACGTTCACTTGAGATATAACTGACTTTGTTTAATAGGATACTCGCCAAGACGGCCGTGTTTTTACATAATTTTGTGTGAATTCGTCCGTACAAGCGGCAAGACGTGAAAGGTGGGGAATCACTCGTTATACATAAATCAGGTAACCGTTCATGTTTTACTTTACTTGCATACGATTTAGTTTCCATCCAAAATAACACGTGCTGAGTGAACGATCAGGAATCAAGAGCATTCAAAAGAACTGCGGTCTCTTTCATCAGTTAACGTTAATAATAAGCTACATGCCTCGTTTTATTTTCTTTGCCATTGACATCCGACTGAACTAACCGACCAGCTCGCGCGTCTGTGCCGCTGCGCGCTCAATCCACTGCACGTTTTTCTCTTATCAGCTCGCGCACCACGCGCTGCCTGGTAACGTAGGCCTATCGGTTGTTGGTATCGGATCATTTTTACGAGTACATGAGCTCGGTATCGGTGCATCCATATTTTTAATAATTCAAGCACTTTTCAAGTACCTCTTCAAAAATAGGTCTGTTTTCAAGGGTTTTCCAGGACTTAAATTTCAAAAAGTCAAATTCAAGCACTTCAAGCACCTTGTACGAACCCTGTTTAAATGAAGCTGATATGCAATTAATTAAATAAAATATTAAATAAATATTAAATAAAATATAAATATAAAATTTAAATAATAATAATTTGTTACATTTATATAAGGCTTTATCTGGGACCTCAAAGCGCTTAACTATTAAAAAAACCTTAAATTTAAACTTAATTGTACTTAAAAGTAAAAAAAAACATAATTGAAAGTTAAAAATGGCAAGCTGAAGAAACCTAGTATTCAAGTTTGAAAAAAATAAAGCTAAATAAATAGAAATATTTAATAAGAAATGTATCAAAAATAAAAGCCAACTATAATAGTACTACATAAATAATACCACAAACTGCGATAAGCAAAACAAATTCCTTCAAAGATGGCGGATGGTTTCAAGGGAAGATACATATAAATAAAAATTCATTCCTGCTTGTAAATTGTTGAATGTAGTGTAAAAAATAGTGCATATTTGCATGTGATTGTTGCTCTATTAAGCAAAAAATATGCACACAGTAATGCCAAAATCTGCTGGAATAAATGTGAGTGTGAGTGAGTCTCGTGTGGTTCACGTGAGAACTTGGTCCATGAAAAAACCCAGTGTAGACAGCAGACCCCAAGAGCCCTCACTAGGGCGCTTCACCTGCAACTATAGCCTCTCGGTCTCCTTCTCTGTTGGGTCTGATCCTCACGAACTCTTGTCTGAGATACGGCGCCACGTCTGTGTTACTGTTCACAAAGATCCTGACCGGCTGCTTCAGAGACACCGACGCCAGATCCTTCACCTGGACACACATATATAGAGACGCTGGACTAGCAGACGAACAGACAACAATAGTTGAACAGGTGAAACTCAAAGTAATTCAAATTAAAAGGTGAAACTAATATATTTAGTAACTATATACATATGCATGATTATACTTTTCAGAGGGCCGACATTTCTGTATTTAAAATTCTTTTAAAAAATATATATTTTTCATGTAATATTCTAATTTTCAGAGATTTTGAATTTGGGGTTTTCATAAGCTGTACGCCATAATCATCAAAATTATAACTTTTGCACGATATTCTAATTTTTCGTGTTTCACCTGTATATGGCACACAACCCATGTGATGATCGATAATATAATGTTTTGTCTTATTAATAAAGAATAAACGCTGATTATCTACCTCTAATATCGGCCAAATCAAAGCAACGCCAATGAATTAAATAACACTAGATCTGTCTGATACCAATATGATGACGGTTTGGAACTGGATGATTTTTATTGCAAAATGAGAAGATCTTAATTGATTGTGTCAGTAAAAAAAATTTATTAGAAACAGTAGTATTGTTATTAATTTAGTTTTATTAAATGTATTTAAAATTTAGTTTTATTAAATGTATTTAAAATTTAGTTTTATTAAATGTATTTAAAATTTAGTTTTATTAAATGTATTTAAAATTTAGTTTTATTAAATGTATTTAAAATTTAGTTTTATTAAATGTATTTAAAATTTAGTTTTATTAAATGTATTTAAAATTTAGTTTTATTAAATGTATTTAAAATTTAGTTTTATTAAATGTATTTAAAATTTAGTTTTATTAAATGTATTTAAAATTTAGTTTTATTAAATGTATTTAAAATTTAGTTTTATTAAATGTATTTAAAATTTAGTTTTATTAAATGTATTTAAAATTTAGTTTTATTAAATGTATTTAAAATTTAGTTTTATTAAATGTATTTAAAATTTAGTTTTATTAAATGTATTTAAAATTTAGTTTTATTAAATGTATTTAAAATTTAGTTTTATTAAATGTATTTAAAATTTAGTTTTATTAAATGTATTTAAAATTTAGTTTTATTAAATGTATTTAAAATTTAGTTTTATTAAATGTATTTAAAATTTAGTTTTATTAAATGTATTTAAAATTTAGTTTTATTAAATGTATTTAAAATTTAGTTTTATTAAATGTATTTAAAATTTAGTTTTATTAAATGTATTTAAAATTTAGTTTTATTAAATGTATTTAAAATTTAGTTTTATTAAATGTATTTAAAATTTAGTTTTATTAAATGTATTTAAAATTTAGTTTTATTAAATGTATTTAAAATTTAGTTTTATTAATTGTATTTAAAATTGATTCTCTCTCTCTCTCTCTCTCTCTCTCTCTCTATGATTGACAGTGTAATAACGTGAGCATCACCTCCTCGCTCATGGTGGCGGAGAACAACATGGTCTGTCTCTGATAGGAGCACATCCTGATGATCTCCTTCATCTGCTCCTCGAAGTACTCGTCCAGCATCCTGAGGAACACACACGCGTGAGGATATTTCCCTCCGGTTAATCGACGTGTGATTACACTGGTAATACCGGCAGGGGCTTTTAAATCGCTAATTTAAATGTGAAAGTAAAATGCTTGTGTCCGTACGTGCATTCATAATGTATGGTGGATTTAATTGGAAGGTTGATGAAGGACTTCTCTTTAAAACCAGTAGAGCTCCTTCCCTTTCAAAGTACAGCAAGAGTTTTTCCATATGAACTGAACAAACTCGGTTCTGCTCGCTCCCGTGGACACATTTTAGTTTCGCTTTCAAATTAGCCGCAATTTGTGGGCGGATTGCTTGAATGGTGAGTGCATTAGCCTATTATTCTTAATGAAAAACACAACAATAAAACAGTACAATGACAAATTTGCTTATATAGGCGCTTTGACACCAAATACGCCATCATCATAGTCAGCTTCTCACTCTCGTGATAAATGAAATCTGACTCTTGTTCAGCTCATGATTTATTAAGCAGACACCGTTTAGTTTTTAATTGTAGTGTCTGTTCTCAGTGGTTCTCAATCCTGGTTCTAGTGACCCACAGCTCTGCACAGTTTGTATGTCTCCCTCATGTAACACACGTTAGGACAGAGCTCTATGAACTGAACTGGGTGTGTCAGATAAAGGAGACATAAAATGTGCAGAGCTGTGGGTCCCAAGGACCAGGATTGAGAACCACTAACTGAACTAAACGATTTTATTGTAAAAAAAATTTAAGTTAGGGTTTTAAGTTACTATTCAAATATTGCTTATATATATATATATATATATTTTTTTTTTTATATGCAATCTTGCCTTTCTCGCCGCCTTGGCTTACAAGCATGTGAAAATTAAATGCTTTGTTTCATCTGATGACCAATAAAGTTTTTGAATTGTAACACAATTGTGCACGTTATCCACGCTGTATCATCATAACAATACTGTCAGAAATGGAATATGTTTAATGATGTAAAAAGCGCCCCCACAAAGCGCCCGTGAAGCGAAAAACACAAATATCTCGGCGAGCACCGAGCTCGATGGAACCGTCTAGTTGAACCGAAAAGATGTTGGTGGTGTTTTCACGGAGATATTAGCCGAAGACCATCGGAAGCGCTTCAACCATATCAGCACGAATAAAACGTTTATTGTAATGTTAGATGTCCCTCTAGTGGACAGAACGTGGAACAACAACCACATGCTATAGTGGCAGTGGCCATCCATAAGCCTGTGTAATGTCATAAATATTATTCAAAAACTAAATAAAATAAGGAATGGAATTCGAACAGTATTATAGAGGAAGATTGACAGCCACAGAACTGCAGACGTTTCCTCTCACCTGTCGGCCTCGTCTAAGATGAGGATCTCGATCTGGCTGAGCTCGAACGACGGCGTGTTGTGCAAGTGGTCGATCAGGCGTCCTGGTGTGGCGATCAGGACATCCGGACCCGCTCTCAGCGCCGCCTCCTGAGACTTCAGGTCCAGCCCACCTGACGGACACAACAACACCTCAATCCTGCGAGCCTTCATTTACAACACCGCTCTTACTCCAGTGCAATCACAAGAGCACGAGAAGGAGAATTAAAGCAAGAGAGTCATTCATAACCCCTGCTGTTATTGTTTACTAAAACTACTGAGAAAAATCATTAATAAAAACAAAAAAACATAATATTTGGATAACAACGAATTAGAAATAGAAATTAAAAAGACAAAATGAAATACTAGTTAATGAAAGCTAATGAAAATTTACTAGAACTAGAACAAGCTATAAAAAAATCGTTTAAAAAGAAAGAAAGCTGAAATAATACAATATAATTATTAAATGAAAACCTTAAACTTAAAATTAGAAATGTTGCCTTGGCAACTTTCTGAAATAAAATAAGTTTAGCTTGTTAAGTTCTTAAATTGCTAAAACAAAAAATAAAGAGAACAAGTCAAGATCAAAAACTCCAAAGCTACAGAAGCTTTAAAACATTGAAATAGTTTACAAAAATAAAGCTGAAATAAAATAAAGTAATTAGATTACTTAACTCTAAACTTAATTAGAAATGCCATGGCAACTTATTTTAGGTTTTGTTTTATTAATTTGAGTACTTTGGCACCCTAAACCTAAGACAAATAGGAATATTTGTAAAATACTTCAAGCTAAATGGATATATAATAAAAAATTAAATACAAACTGAAAAATTAAAAAGTTAAAATATAAAAGCATATATAGTAAATCCTGTATCAGTGAACGCGTCCCGTACCCACTGCCAGGCACGTGCTGATGCTGGTGAACTGTGCCAGCTGACGGGCCACGGTGTGCACCTGGATGCCCAGCTCTCGGGTCGGCACCAGAACCAGCACTCGCGTCACCTGAGTCTCTCTCGGCTTGTAGATCAGACGCTCCAGAACCGGCAACATGAAGGCTGCAGTCTTCCCTGAGACACACACACACACACACAGTCAAATTTAACGACAGAGATTACAGTTATTGAGTACCTTACGCATATTTAGGTTGGTTGTTTTTTTCTTCTTTCTTTCTTTGTATGTAGTATCATTTATATATTGTGTCTGTGACTGTGACGTTTAGGATTGTGGGTAGTGTCGTTTTTTTTCATAAGATCGCGGATAAAACATGTTTTTCTTAAAACAAGGTTGATATCATACGAACTTATAGCTTATTCAGGAGCAAAAACCTTCGTTTCAAAACCTCATAGCTCGTGGTCGGTCTACCTCGGATGGTTTAGACTAGGGCTGTCACTTTTTATTTGATATTCGAATATGCATTCGAACATGACGTGAAATATCCGTATTCGAACTATAAATAAACTATCTGGTTTTTAAAGTGCCATGTTTAGCGCATTTTTTTACAGTCTATGATTAGACCGTTTGTTTTTTTATTTTATTGTTTGCCATCTCATCCAGGAGCGGGCGCTCTAAGCGTATTGTAGCGTCGGCCCATGACCAAATCAAGCCAATAATTGCCAATAGTCTCACTGTTTTGAAAATGGAAGATAACGCACAGAACGGCCACCCTGAGCGGAGAATTACGACCCCAACTCATCTAAAAAGTAGTGTCTGGAAATATTTTTGGGTTCTACACCGTAGATACCACTTCTCTCAACATTGACGCGCAAATACCTGTGTGTGCGCGCGCTCGGAGCGCGTTCTCCACTGCGGGAAACATCGCCAATAAAAAGAGAGCCGCACTTGATCCAGATCAAGTTGATAAATTGGTGTTTCTAGCAAACAATATTAAGAAATGAATTAGGCTAGGCCTTACTCCTGCTGCTGTTTAAGCTGTCAAGTTATTGTTTGTGCCGTGCAGTTCCGATTCAGTTTTTTTTTTTCATGTAGCCTACTTTTGTGATTGGCTATGCATAGTGCCACTTCATATAGATTAAGTTGATAACCTGCTGTTTAAAACATTAAGTCAAAGATTTTTTTTTTTTCAGACAGGCCTGAGTCCTGTTTATGACTGTCAGACTGTTAATACATTTGTGATTGAATCTCCGTTACGGTGTTTTTCTTCTTTTCTTTTTTTTGGTGGGAGGGCGGGGCTCGTAGAAATTCGAATATATTGCTTGATATCCGATAACCGTTCGAATTTGATTTTTCTCAAAAGTGACAGCCCTAGTTTAGACATTATGGCTGATAATCTAAATCCTTATCGAGAAATACTGTTGACCGGAAGGTCTGAATCCCTACTCCGCGTTCCGGAAGCAGGAAGTGTGACACAGGCCTATTGGATCTGGACGTGCGGAGCGCTTGGACCCGGGAGAGGCTAAACGTCACGCGTGTCGTCAGACTTAACGACCTTATTACGGCTGTCACTTTACATCTGAAAATCGATCGGACCAACCAACACAAGTTTCGAAAACGATCACTGATGTTATGGCTTCAAATAGATACTCTGCTTATTGTTTTTTGAGAATGTTGCACTCCTGTTTGTCAGTGTGCACGAAAGTTCACGCCAATAAACATCAGAAATATTGCTCTTTACGCTCGTCCTAATGCCTGTTGTGCTGGGTACACACCACAAGATTTGTTACATCTTATAAGATTTTCAAAATGTGATAGACCACAAACATGAGGACAAAAAACCCTAGATTGAACCGTTTTGCTCCTATAGTGTGTGGTGTGCCATGATGTGACAAAGACAGCACACCACACACTGACAGATTTTCAACCCGAGTCTCGACTGTGAACACAGGAAATCTCGCGAGACTTCAGAATACGTATGGTGGACAATATGCAGGAAGAAATTGCGATGATAGTGTTTGGAATAATTTTCACAGAAAATGTACAGGAAAAAAAAAAGAAAAGGGTTTAGGTAAAGTTGTGGAGACGGCGGGAATTTAGTGAACTTCTCAGATAAAGTTTGTGGTAATGCACACACGCTGGCCCTGTCTCTCTCAACTATGGTTTCACTATACATATAAAAAAATGGATATTGTAGATAAACCATGATAGCAAAAATTATGGTTAATTTGTGGTTAAGAAAAATTCAAACTATAACTCTCTCTCTCTCTCTCTCCCGACGTACTTTCGAGCAGGTTCGGACACTCTGAACACACCTCACACCACAGGAACATCTGATAAGATAATCTTTAAAACCATCAAGATAATCGGGACATAGCTAGGACTGTTGGAAGGGGGGAAATCGGCCCAAAATCAGCCCGATTATCTTTAATAATGTGTGTACCCAGCATTAGTTGTCCGTGGATTTGCCTATATTTGGCGTTGAAAATGAAACCGTCTTTAGACATGGAACATCGATTTAATGAACACTTATGTCTCACACAGGATTGTGTTCACAAAAGCGACAGCCTTAGTGTGTAACAACGCAAACAAACAAAAATAGCTGAAATAAAACAGTAATATTCATATTCTTTCTGGTCAAGTCTTACCTGTCCCAGTGGCGGCACAGGCACAGATGTCTTTTCCCAGAAGCCCCACAGGGACGCAGGCTTTCTGAATAGGAGTGGGCTGTTTAAAGCCCATCGCAGTGATGGCCTGAGGAAACACGAGGACACGAGCGTGAGAATAAATAATACAACGATTCATTTTGATGGCTTAGTTATGTTTATAAAAGTGGTCATTTATTCTGATGACACCATGTTTATTCTCCAGGTTAGTGTTTGTACGAGCTACTTCACACCATTTTGCAGCGTAAACCAACATTACTCGGTCAAACGCGTCTGTAACGACTCAAAAATGGTCACTTACATGACATGATTGCTATATACTGATATAAAAGTGCATATATGAAGAGTGTAATCATGAAAGTAATGGTCAGTCTGACCTTCAGTAAGGGTCTGGAGAGATTCATATCCGGGAAGGTGAGATTATCGTCGTACTGGGACGCGTCTTCAAAAAACGCTTCAGGCTGGAGGAGAGCGCAGGAGTAAAACACTGAACGCCTTCATAATGTCATAATCATATGAGATTTAGATCATGAACAGCTCCAGGAAACGGACTCATACTCACAATTTTCCTCTTGCCCTTCTTCTGTTTTTCTCTCACGGTGTCTGGATGAAAAGAAAGAGGATGAAATAAATCAAACATGTTTATAGAGAAGAATATGTTTGGATTGGTGTCGTTCTTCCACATACCTGCTTTTTTCAGCACCTCTTCATCACCTGAGGAGAACTCGTCTTCCTCCACCTCATCATCATCATCATCATCATCATCATCATCTCCAGCGGATTCCTCATTGTCATTTTCATCCTCTTCTTTATCATTCTCCTCTTCATCATTCTCTTCCTCATCATCATCGTCGTCCTCTTGGTTTTGTGGTTTAGAGGCTGGAGCTTCTGTTTTCTTGTTCTTTTGAGTTTTCTCCTGCATTATACATTAATGACAGACATATTACATTTCTTCAAGTCTCAACAAATCTTTAACAAATACTTTAACTCCTGAAACAATACGCACTTAATATTACATCCTGAATATTGAGACACTTTATATTCAGAAATATTATCGATTTGCACTGACACTATCTGTGTCGGATGAGAACAAGACTCACACTGGTCATTGTCCATTATTATTAACCGAAGGAGACGTGTGTGTGTGTGTGTGTGTGTGTGTGTGTGTGTGTGTGTGTTATCCAAGCATTAATGTCAGGAAAGACTCTTATACTGTGAGCGGCTCGTATGAGGAGTTTCTGGTGTTTCTCCTCATTTCTGCTTCCAGATCTTGATTGTGGCGGTTTTTTTAGGTTTATAATCCAGTATTTCTGTAATTATTTTCTCTTTTATGAATTTAATAAATAACTCTGTCTCGTATTCGGTCCACACACACCGCGTCATCTACGTCAGGCGACTGTAAATGCGCAAAAACCATTTCCATTGCAGTTTTGCGAAATATTAATTTTTCGAACTGTCTGAAAAACCTCATGCGAGCGTAAACTTTTTGCGATAAAATTTGTAGTTTTTGCAAAATTGCCGTGTTTCCATTGGGCATATTTTTCAATTCGCAATTTGAAGGGTAATGGAAACGCGGCTTATGATTGTGTTATTTGCATGTTTATTACTCTGAAGCTGCTTTGAAGCAATATATGAAGTGCTATTTACAGGTGAAACTCAAAAATATTGAATATCATAAAGTTATAATTGTGATGATTATGGCTTACAGCTTATGAAAACCCCAAATTCAAAACCTCAGAGTATTAGAATATTACATGAAATCAATCAAAAAAAAAAAAGAAGGATTTTAAATACAGAAATGTCGGCCCTCTGAAAAGTATAATCATGCATATGTATATAGTCATATATACTAAATATATTAGTTTCACCTTTTAATTTGAATTACTGAACTTTTGCACGATATTTCACATTTTTCGAGTTTCACCTGTAAATAAAGATGACTTGACTCAACATTGTCTTACCTCAATTTTGCGCTTTTTCCGCACTTTCTCGATCTTTTCGTCCAGAGTCGTGGCCGCTTTCTGAAAAAAAGCGACAGAGAAGATGAAGATCCAACACGAGCCACACGCACCAGTGTGAGTGTCACATGTTGAGTATGTATGTTCCCGTTTACATCAAACACTGTATTTCTTACGCAGACTGAGGGTGTTTGGTGTCAGCCAGAATATTATGTATTATTTATTTTATCAGGCAGTGATGGAGAGTGTCATCAGGTATGTAGGGCCCTATAAAATCCGTTTTATTTTTTCCCAAATTCCGTTGTATTTTTTCCTAAATTCCGTTTTTTCCGTTTTAATTTTTGCAAATTCCGTTTTTTCCGTTTTAATTTTGGGGAATTAAATTTTCAGTCATTATTTCAGTCAAAAAAAGTGTGCTTTTAATGTTAATGATTAAAATGTACACAAAACAGGAATGGCCTTAAATTTGAGGTAATGACATTTAGGCTACTCTTACTTTTCAGCACAAATGCTGTATGATGCAACATAACTAGAGATGTTCCGATACCCTTTTTCCCTCCCCGATACCGATTCCGATACCTGGACTCAGGGTATCGGCCGATACCGAGTACTGATCCGATACCTGGGTGTGTGTGCATCTATACAGCTGCAATTCATACTAGCCCTGTATGAATTTATATAATTATTTTATCATGTGCTTCAGACTCATCCCTTAATTAAACATGAATACAAATACATACAGTGAACTAGAGTATTTTTATTATCTGACATACCTTTCACAGCAATATATTATTTATTTTTCTTAAGTGAAAAAGAACTTCAAATGCAGCCACACATCTAATACTGTAAACTGAAAAGGGTATTTTAGTTTTACCATATAACTGTATAAAAAAGTGCAACAAATAAATCTAGGAATCTAAAAAATTATATATGAATAATATAAGAAAATAATCTCTTTATGACTTAAGTCATAAAGAGATTATTTTCTTATATTATTCATATATAGTAATATATAGAAACAATTTTGTTAAATAAACGGCATTTCAGTTTTGACAGCGGCTGGTCATCCAGAACAATAAACTCGATCATTTTGTCGGTTATATTTATTGCTCGTTGGCTGTCTTTAGAAAACTTTTCTCTTTGTTTGAATGAAGCTTCAGAGATTGTTGATTCTGGCGCGTCTCATTCTTCTCTGCCCTTGCCTGTGTGTAACCCTCGTGTTCTGCGGGGTGACGCGTCTTCAAATGCTTTAAGTTACTCGTGTTGAAGTTGCTAATACTTGTTCCACCCCTCGAAATTGCAGTATGGCATACGAGACATGTCGCCGTTTTACTGGCTGGTTGGTTCAGTCTGAAATACTACTAAACAGCGGACGCACTGATAGCGCGCGCGCGTTTTCTTCTTCGCTGATCTAAACAGTGGTCGCTTGTGGCAACAGCACAACTTCCTGTGTCGCCGCAAGCAACCACTGTTTAGATCAGCGAAGAAGAATTGATCTCCGGATCGGTACATGGATAGAAGTACTCGCCGATACCGATGCCGGAATTTTTATTGGTATCGGCGGCATTTCCGATACTAGTATCGACAGACGCGGTGTGCATGGAGGGTGTGTGTTTGTGTGAGAGAGAGAGAGAGAGAGAGAGAGAGAGAGAGAGAGAGAGAGAGAGAGAGAGAGAGAGAGAGAGAGAGAGAGAGAGAGAGAGAGAGAGAGAGAGAGAGAGAGAGAGAGAGAAACGGAGGGAGAGCAGGGAAAGGAAATGTAACTGAAAGCGTTAAAATAAATGAACAAAACGCAATATGTGGCGGCCGGTGTTGTTTCTAGATAGAATTAGTCTATGTGTGGGAAACACTTGCGAGTCACGTGCGAACTGCTCGGCTCGGTACTGATACTGATGGCTTAACGTCGAGTTTCTTAACTTTTTCACCGACGAAAGCAGCTGTGGAGAGCCAGATTTGCTTCCCCCGGTATGCATTTTCCCCGGACATACGTTCTTCTTCCACACAAAAACAGAATTTCGTTCCAAATATGTACAATTCCGCATTAACACTAGATTCCGCGTTAATTGGCCAATTCCGCGATTCCGTGATGGCGGAAATTATAGGGCCCTAGGTATGGGATGACAGCGTGGTTCGGCAATCTCTCCACACAGTCCAAATCAAAGTTACAGCGACTGGTACAGACTGCTATGACGGTGATGGAGGACTGAAAAGCTCTCCCTTCAGTCTGTACAGAGAGTACTGTTGGACCCGTCACACATCCTTCAAACGGATTATGAGCTCTTGCCTTCTGGTAGAAGGTACAGAATCCCAAAAACTAAATTGAACTGTTTTAAACACTCTTTCGTATCAAAATCTTAAATCAAAATTTTAAATAGACTTGTACTCTGAGGCCTGGGAAGTGTGCAATAACTTGGTGTTCTGCTTGAGTCCATGACAAATTTATATTCTATTCTATTCACTCACCCTCTTCTTCAGCTGAGCCATCACGTCATCCATCGCCCAGTCTCCGCTGTACAGACCGTCTCGCTCTCCGAACTCAAAGCCGGCGCTGAAGTCTCCCGTGCGGCCCTTCAGCGCACGCTTCTCTTTACTCAACACGATGGGCTGGTCCTGAACAAACAAGTCATGCTATCAGATGCGAATACGCTCAAATATACCATGATGAGGAAATTCATGAGCAATGGTATTTACAAGGTGCAATAGAGCAGCACGAGTAATCCTTAAAAGATGGACATTTCTCTTTTATTACCATATTAGTAACAGCCTTAATTCTTTTTTTTATTATTATTTGTCCTCTTTATCCCTCCCCCTCATTCCTGACGAAAAGATTAGTTATTTTGCTACTACTACTATTATTCTTACTTTTATTATATTTTTATAGGACTATATTATCATATCTCCCTCAACCTCCAGTTAATACTTTTTTTTCTATTATTATCACGTCTGTTGTATTTGTAAGATTTTCCTCTGTTAAGTTATTTCCACTCAACACACCCAGTAATGCACGCACACACACAGACACACACATGTTTATGTATGTTATGTTCATGTGTTAATGTTTTATGTATGTGACCTTGATATTTTTTGTTGTGTCAGTTACTTGTAAGTACTGGATTACATAATAAAAAAAAAAGATGGTGATCTAGATTCAGACACGCATGATCTCATTCCCAAATGACAGTGATTCAGCTTTTCACACAGTTTCATTTTTCTGTGTTACAATAATTCAGAGTATCACAGAAATACTGATATAAAAGTTTAGTTCGGATATAAACACTGATGTCTACAAAAGCAAATAAAAAAACAAAGTAACAGCGCTTCAAATAAAGATTGTGTCATTACACCGTTACACCAGTAGGTGGCGACAAACTGTTGAAATGTATTTGTCACTGAATCATTCATTCAAGAGATTCGTTCAAAAATGTTAATTCATCCAGTAATGAAAGTCTTTATGAGTGAGATCATTCTTTGAATCATTCATTCAATCCGACTTTGAAAGAACTCATCTAAATTAAATATATTTTTAATAAGACTGCAGCAATTAAGATATTTTCAGAACCTCTAGTAAATTCTAGTAGATCCTCAAAAGATCTACAATCATGCAGCCAAGAATATCAAGGTGCATATATAACAAACATACTATAGTAATACCATGGTGGTACCATGTAGTGTTATATTAGTTCATCAATGAGATACTATTATTGTTTTTATCTTTTTTATTTACAGAAACAAGTTCAAGCTTTTAAAATGTCTTTATTCATTTTCAGGTAACACTATTTTAAGGTGACATAGTTACACTTTACTGCATGTACTTAACTACATTAATATCAGTAAATTATGTATTATTACAAGTAACTAACCCTAAACCATGATACTAAGTGCATGTAGTTAATTAGTATTATTCAGCACATCACCTTAAAATAAAGTGTAAGCCATTTTTATGTCAGCTTTACTTTGAGTTTATGTAGCAGTAGCACATAAAATAAATGCAAATGTGAAATGCTTCCTTGACAAGCTTGTGATTTTTAGTTTTTAATGGTTTTTAGTTTTAGTAACTATTTGTCAAAAAACATAGTATTGCAATGGTAAACCCTAAAAAAAACATGATGCACATCACAAAACATGGTATTACCATAGTATGAAGCTTAAAACACACTATTACCATGGTACAGTCCCAGATAACGTAGTATTATCATGATGTGCTTCAACAACATGGTAAATCTCCGTAGTATTATAATGACACGGATCACAAACCATGGTATTACCACAGTATGTTCCCCAAAACAGCGCCACACCTTCAATTAACATACTATTAGCATGAAGCACTTCTCAAAACATGGCATTATCATACTACAGGCCCAAAAAAAACATGAATTTTAATTGTATCTGAAGTGTAAACTGAACTTACGTCTTCATCGTCCGACGCGGAGTCCGGCTCATCCGCCACTTCAACATCATCAGCAATAGTTCTGATCAAATCCATATCAGAAAACACGTGTGCTGTAAAACTCACAGGCTGATAACTAAAACGGAGTACTAATAACTATTATTAGTAACTATATCTAATACTTTTTTTCTACATAAAAGAAATCCGGTCATATATTCTCACAACTCATAAATATATAATAACTGTGTCTGCTTGACACACTAACAGTTCTGCATGTTCATAAACACACACGTGTGTTGTTGAACTGAAGCAGCGGAAGTGCGTGTCTCACGTGGTTCTTATTCAGTGGCTGCGGTGGAAACCGGAAGCTACACTGACACCTACAGGCGCGGAGGACCAGGCGATTGGTTAAAGGGACAGTCCCCCCCCCCAAAAAAAAAATTCTCATTTACGCACTCTCAAATTGTTCCAAACAAACCGGTTTAAATGTCTTTGTTCTGCTGAACACAAAGGAAGATATTTGGAAGATATTCTCACCCCCCATGGACTACCATAGTATTTTTTCATAATAGTATTCATCTAAATGTCTTTGTGTACAGCATAAGAAATTCAAAGAGGTTTTTCATTTTTGGGTGAACTATCCCTTCAAGATAGCCAATGCATTGTGAAACGGGACATTTAAATAAACAGTATACATGGTTAGCTGAGAGTGCAAAGGGTTGTAGATCTAAAATAAACACAATAATCATTTTGATGTGGTTGCCAGCGCCAGACCTTATTATATTAGAACCTGACAAGACATGCATATTAAACACTTTAAATCATATAGGTGGACACAGCAGGCTCAGGTTAGATTCATTCATTGAATGCTGTAAGACAACTTTTGGAAAAGGCTTTCTCTTATTGAAATGCATTTAAAAAAATAGCCCAGTATAACAAAAAAACTAAAACTAAACTAACAATAGTTTACTTTAACAGTTCTTGAACATTACACATCACTAAACTTTAAATATTAACTATATGCATCATCCAAACATGCAATTGCATCGCTGTATATTTTACAAGAAACAATATGCATAAATTAAAAATTAAGAGAACAAGCCATTTATGAGATTCATTTCTATAATGCATGTTTTTACGCAATTTAATTGAATCAAGTTGTAAAAACCAGCTCATAGTTTATTGGATGTTTAACTGGCATCAATTAAGAGAAAAACACAAGTCATATTAAAACATAACTGTCGAATCGACACTTTATTATAAAAAAAAAAAAAAACAAGATACAAAAATCAAACTATACAAGAACTTGCAGCCAAACTTCCCTGTAGAAGGAAAAGACGTATCTCCAACAGTGCAGAGGTTTACGGTCGGGGGGGACGCATGCCTGGAGGAGGAGGACCTGCAGGAACACAACCATTCAAATCAGTGGGAAAAAGGCCAGAACGTGTCCTCTGCATTAACCCATCCAGGCTAGTGCACACATTAGTGAATAGTGAACAGCAAATCATGACACACCCGACGCACTAACCATTAGCCCACGACTGACCCTTACAATAAGGTTCATTAGTTAATGTATTAACTAACAATGAGCAGTTACACTTTAAGGTGTCATTGTTACAGTGTAATTATATATTTAAGTACAGACAAAGCCCATCTACGGAAAGCCTTGGCACTTCCTATTAGTCCCATTGTATCATCTTGGTTGCAGTTCCATTAGAATTCCACTGGAGGGCGAGTGCAGAATGTATGGGAGTCTATGGAGCTACACGGCTAAATGTATCTTTCTCCTGCTTGTCGCCGAATCAACATAGATTTTATTGTTGATTCCGCAAGTTCAATATAGATTATAAAACAAAAGTCGAATAAATTAGTGCTTGAGTTTTCGATTTCTTACAGGTTGGGTCGTTGTTGGCCGGAACACGCTAGCATTCTGCTAGACGGATTTGCGACTCATTACGACACACCGTTTGATGGCACCTGAAGCTAAAGCAGAATCAGAAAAATTATCTTAAGGAGGACTTTGTCAAAGTTAATTTGTGTACTGTATTTATATTTTCCAGCGGACACTTTTATTTTCATATCTTTATGTGCCGAAGTGAATTGCCGTAAAGCAGAACCTCTGGCAGTACGAAAATATGTGACGTCATTACATTTTTTTGAACGGGTTTTTAGAACTTAAAAATGCCATTTTCAGCTGAGTGTATTATCTTAGCCCCCCCCTTTTGAATGCAACTTTCAAATAACTTGACAAATTATATACCGTAAAACTTCAAATAATAGCCCGGGCTTTTATTTGCCCAAATCGCCGAACTGCACCGGCTTGTATTTGAGACAGGCGTCTATATGAGACAGGCCTTTATAATTTAGTGTTGAGATGTTGTTCATTGAGATGTTGTTCCTAGAGTCTCTAATCTCTAAAAATCTCCAAATGCTCCACGTGAAACTGCGGTCTTCCGACCTTTTACAATCATCAATAGATTGATTAATATGCGCGAGGGAGAGATCAAGACAGCGCTCGTGTTGTTTGAAGACGTGAGACGGTGCACGCACGGCCGGGGCGCGCTCTCTCTCTCTCTCTCTCTCTGCTCGTTTGCGCCCTGTCAAGAGCAGCAGTTATTCTATTCTACATCATTCACCGATCAAAAAAGGCTTTGGCGGCCGCCAAAAAGCGGACGATGCGACGGGTTTTAGAGGATTAAACACAACCCGAAACTAAAAAACAGACCCGGCCTCTATTTGAGACCGGCCTTTATTTACCCAAACCTGTCGCCACACCAGGCGTGTAAAAGAGACAGGCGTCAATTTGGGACTCGGCTATTATTTGAAGTTTTACGGTAAGAGAAAAGTGGATTTTGAGGGGTGTAGCTCCATAGACCTCCATTCATTCTGCCCTCGCCTGTGAGCGCCCCCGCATGGACAGACGTGTTACTGCAGCCAGGCCAGAACCCGGAAGTAACCAGAGAGTGCCAATTCTCTCCTATTAGACATTCTCTGGTACAGAGTAATATTAAGCAACTCCATGTACTTCCTATAGGATTAGGTTGAGGGTTAGTTGCATGCAATTGTGCATAATTTACTGTTATTACTATGGTAAGTACATGTAGCAAGGACACTGTAAAATAAAGTGTTACCCAATGAGCAATACACTTGTTACAGTATTTATTCATCCTTGTTCATTTTAGTTAATAAAACAAATTGCTGTTCATGTTTGCAATACAACCAGCAAAACAAACACAACCTTTGATTTTAATATTAATAAATGCTGTAGAAGTGTTGGTTCATGTTAACTAATGAACTGTATTGTAAAGTTACCTGAAAAATTAACCATGCATTTCATTAGTGCACACGAGCTAAACTAAACAGGCTTTACCTCTCATTCCAGGTGGTGGCGGCCTCATGCCAGGAGGAGGCATTCCCATCGGAGCTCCACGGCCAGGTGGCATTCCCATCGGGGGTCCCATGGGTGGCCTCATGCCTGGAGGAGGTCCCATCATCCCTGCGGAAGAGGACGAGCACAAGGGTGAGCGTTAACCATCACACAACTGGATGAGAGTTTGTTACACCGCCATGTGATTCTGAGCTCAGTGTAATCCTGCTTCCACATCAGCGGACACATCATCGTCCTCAGAGAACATTTCTGTCATCACAGCTGGCGAATCAGCACGGCCATCAGAAAGACACACCGTCACCGAGAAACACGGAGGCGTTCTCACCTGGAGGAGGAGCTCCTCGGCCCATCGGCGGGGGGGGTCCGGCCCGGCCGGGGGGGTACTGAGTGGGAGCGCCGGCTATACTGGCACCAGCAGCGGCCGCCGCAACCGTGCCTCGGCCCTGAGGGGTCATGACCTGAGACGCAGAGAGACGCAGTGTTATAAAGAGAAGGACAGATCTCCAGGCAAATCTGGCACAAAACCAATCTAAAATTATTATAAAAGGAAAAATTACGCAATAAATAAAAGCAGTGCTTCATATAGATAAATGTAGCAGAGACAAAGTGAGGGCGCAAAAAAAAAGAAGAAAAAAAAAAGACATTAGTTAGTCTGTGGAATTGCTAAAAGAGAATGTTTCTGAGCAAAATGGCACAAAAAAGCAAACCCATCCAAAAATTATTATACAAGAAAAAATTATCAGTTTAAATATCAACATATTACTCAAACCAGTACTGTAGCAGACAAAAAAAATTGTTACATCAAATGTCTGGAATTGTTCCATGGACTAAAATGTTTCATCAATTAAACATTTAATATAGTTTATCAGCCATGCTTGTAATATAATGCATATAGATGAAATGTTTTATTTTGAGAAAAAGCCATTAAAAAAAAACTTTTAGTAAAGTAACTTAATTTTCATGTTACCAGTAAAAAATAAAAATAATAATAATAATAACTTTTATTTAGAGTTCTGACATGGTTTTATTGTATTGCCCAATTATACTCTTTACAATATTAGTGAATTTAATGTAGCAAGAGCGATATTTGAAATGTTTTATTTTCAAAATAAAAGGTGCACTACTGCCAACAGAAAAAAAGAAAGAAAGAGTTAAAAAAAAAAATAAAAAAAAAAAAAATAATAAAAAAAAAAAGTACAACGAAATTAAATGCATACAAGTCCAATGATACACAAGCATAAAGTGAGCAATAGATCATTTATTATGTGTGTGTGTGTGTGTGGGGGGGGGGGGGACCAATAAAAGATGCCCCTTAAAATGACCTCACAAAAATGTAAAAAACACCCTGAAATAAAATGTTAAACAATGCAAATCAGGATAATTGAACGCATCCCAGAATCATGTTCCTGTTAGTAGTTCATACCTGTTGGGACGGGCCCCCGACTCCTCTGACGGGTCCTGCGAGTCCAGCGGGAGCCTGTGCCATCGGTGCCCCAGCGGGAACACCTCGACCCGCCGCTCTGCCAACGCCGGGACCTCCAGCCACTCCGGCCAGCGGCACGCGGGCGATGCCAGTCTGTCAACAACCAAAACACGTCACTCCCTCACTCACAACAAGCCAATCAGAGTCCAAATGGTGGAGGTCTGGCTCCTCGCCACAGTCGCCTTTTAACCTTTGTTGCCATTGGCTATTGGCTTACTTAGTTGGGGAAATTCAATTTAATATTCAACAATATTATTGATCTGCCTGCATTGACACCATTTAGGGCTAGGCCTACTATGATATTAGACCACATAGCCTATAATAAGAGTTGGGCTGCACAATTAATCAAATTTGTAATCGCGATTACAATTACGGATGCCACAATTATGTAATCGTTTAAAGGTGCAATTACAAAAAAAAGTTCACTTACATTATTCGGTGTGCTTAAGACGTGTTTTCTACAGCTTATCTTTAGTTTTTTTTTTACTTTGGTTTGTTTTCTTTAAATACATAAAACAATACATTTGAGGCTTAATGCTACAGAAAAGAAAAAAAAGTTTTTCAGGAAGAGTGTTTTCAGCTTGTATTTTGATATGACAAAATGGCATGCAGTCGCTTTAAACAATGGCATAAAGCTATTCAAAACATTATTCAATGTAAATTAGGATAATCGTAATTAATAAAATCGCAATTACAATTTCAAGGGAATAATCGACAATTATGATTTGTCATAATCGTGCAGCCCTAAATAAGAGGATTTCAAACCTGAACAGTCTGTCTTTAGTCTGCTACAAAAATACAACCATAAAATCATGAACTCAAACGTCATTGTGATGGAAAAAAAAAAAAGTTACCTGTAAATCAAACCTTTCATGCTATAGCCATTCTTATGTATTGATAAGCTAATTTTCATTCACATCTAAATTCACGCTTACGGTATCTTTGTAGAACTACAAAAAAAATTCTGCAGCCAATGAGCAGCCTCCACGGACAGTTTTTAATGTTTTATCTCTATCGATATATACACGTATGAACTAAACTTAACAAAATGAACCATCACTGAACTTCCTTAAGCTGGACTGTAACGCTACTTTCTTCTGGAAACAAACTTTGTTGCCTTATTGTCCTGTTATCTCTGTAAAGCTGCTTTGAAAATCGGTGTTGTAAAAAGCGCTGTATAAATAAATGTGACTTGACTCACGTCTTTAGGAGGGGGTCCTTCTACAGTCATGGACACGAGATTCTCTCCTCGGAGCAGAACCAGACCCAGCACCCTCTTCTCCTCTCGCTCCGGCTGCTTGGAGTTCTTGGGTCTGTGAATTTTCATAACGAAGGGAATTTAAAGGGATAGTTAACCCAAAATTAAACCAATCCATGATTTACTTCCCCTCAAGCCGGTGTATGACTCTCACCCAAACACAACCAGAGATATATTAAGAAATATCCTGGCTCTTCACAGCTCTATAATGGAGGATATGATTTTAAAGGCCAAAAGAGCACATCCATTATAAGTAATCGGTATGTTACGGCTGTGAGAGTCTAGTTCTGACCCAACGCGTGTGTTGACGAACGTGGAAGCGCAGAGGATAGAGTAAAACAAAACTGTTTAGAAGTTATAAATATGGATATTTTTCTTACAAAATGCATGGCTTCGCTTCAGAAGGCCTTTATTAAGTCTTATGATGGATGCACTTTTTTGGGCTTCAAAATCTCAGGCTCTATTTACTCCCATTATAAAGCTGGGAATAGCAAGTAAAGGAGGATATTTTTAATAAAACTCTGACTATGTTCGATTGAAAGTAGTCAGTCATATACACCTAGGATGGCTTGAGGGCGAGTATAATATGGGATAATTTTTGGGTGAAAGGACTCACTTGATCTTTCTGAACTCGTCACAGTCGCACAGGATCAGGTTCATGTGTTTGTCGAACGCTTTGAACGTGCCGATGAAGATTCGCCCGTCCTGCAGGATACAGCGCATCCGAAAGTCGATGTGCTGCAACATCTTACTGCTCTTGCCGACCGTCTGAAACACAATAGAGAGAAAAGAGTTTGCGTTAGAGATGCGCCATATGAACATCAGCCAGCTGATACTGCTGCTGATAGTCAGTATTAGCAGATACTGCTAGCAAATCATTTTCAACGACCAAAATGTTTGTCCTCGCAGACTTTTTTATTATAACAAATTAATTAAAAACGATCCATACTTTTGTACACTTCATTGCGTTTTGGTTACTGATTTACAACTCTATACGTAATATGAATGCCTAAAGCATTGAAATCAGTAGTAAAAAAAAAAAAAAAAAATCATATATATATTATATTATAGGCGATTACAGCAATAACGTTAATAGTTTGAGCAAAATAAAAGTATTTTTCCGGTTATCGCTTCAAAACTCACTGCCTGAGGCAGCAGAGTACATGAAAACGTAAACCATACACGACTACAGCAGAAAAAGAGTGCTGCAAAACAATTCACTAATTGAATCAATAATTGTATAATAATGTGAACGCGTATAGCAATGAAATCCGTTTATAAACAAACTATTGACGACGACAGCGTCTTCTTCCGGTTAGAGCTGCACAACTGACTTTAGCAGAGGACATGAAAACGTAAACAATACACTTATACAGCAACAAAAAGTGCTGCGAAACAATTCGATAAATTATATAAAAACTAATATAATAACGTCCGATGTAATTACTTAAATCGAAGTCTTAAGATGGAGTTCGGCTGCAAGAGCAAACAAACGACGCTCATTCATTCTCCTGCCTGGATTTTAGAGAATGATCTATGTATTTCGTAATACAAACATTTGAGGAGTACACTACGATGAATAACGTGCTTTATATCACAAACTGGGTGTTTGTGGCTGCGTTTTGAATAGAACATTGTAAGCGGTTTTGCTCTACGTATCAACAACGTAATGGAAACGCAGACATTTTATTATAAAAAATCCTAAGTAATCAATAGAAATATTAAGATACTTGATTAATCACACACTAATACGCTAAACAATGAAGTCTTACCATGGTTGCTGTTAGGATGGCTCCGATTAATATCGGATTGTGCCAAACAAGGTTTAAAAATTGACCCGCGAAGCGCCGCTGAGTCCTTTAATGGAGGCGAAGCGGAAGAGAGTGCGACACGAGAAGAGTCCGACCGGAAACACGAAACACGATATAACGGTCCCTTCTTCCTGTTTGTTAGACCGTGTGTTGGTTATTTTTACGATAACGTGTCTTCAAAATGTCAAATTGTTGATTTCTCTTATTTAGTTCTATATTTTACTTTAAAATTTTAATTTTGTAAGGTTTATTATATTCATTAAATTGTTTCATCTTTCTTGACAATGAACAAGGTGAATTGCCCACAACTGAACACAGAATACTGTTGTTATTTTGAGTTGGAACCTGTGTTACAAACCATTTTACAAACCACATTTTTATATACAGCATATGTATTATTTTTAAATAATTCTAAATACTGAATAAAATTCCAGTACTGGATTTAATTTAATCCTTTCATCAAAACATGTTCATAAGCATGTATCGTCTTTTTTCTTTTTATTTTTAGAAATGTACTTTGGCAAACTGGTAATCTTAAACATACAGATTAAATAAGAAGAAAAGAAGCAATGCCTTTTTAATTTTTATTTTTTTATTTCTTCAGCTGAGAATAAATTGGTATCTTTATATTAATCATTCAACTGTACACATTCACTTAAGAAAAATAAATATAATCCAAATCATTAAACACAGCTTTACTCAATGTTATTGTGTTATAGATAGCAGGCTAATCAATACATTATGATGTACAGTGTTAAGAAAATAAAGAGGTCACCCTTTACATATTCAGAGCTACAAAATGCTTTAAGACATGAAACATGAATCTTGACCCTTGTCAGTTAATTTTAACCCAAACAATCTGGTATAAAGTAAATAAAGTGCCCTGTAGCAAGACATACCAAAGAGTCTGGTAACAAACGCGATGACAGATTTAATTAAACGTGATGTGAACTCATTTATTGAGGAGAATAACTACAAACCCTGTGTAAATGAATCAAAATCATGTTCTGAAAAAAAAAAAAAAAGATGAATCATCCTATGAATCTGTGCTAAAGTGAACACAAAAAAACTGCTTTGCTTGTTCAAATCCTACCTCTAAACCTGTTAAGATCATAAGTTATTCTTTGTACATTAGTATTTACAGTCCTGGTTTTGTGTTTTGCATATGAATAAGAAGAAAATTCTTTGAAACGCACAGAATATCCATGAGGTCAGGACTCGGCATAACATCTCTACAACACAAACACACTTTATTCGTTTCCAAAATAAAGCACATTTTGCACGAAATTAGTGATTTTGGTGAACAAAATTTTTTTTTTTTAAAGATATAAAAGACTTCTGGCTGTGAATTTTGACAACACTAAATCAGCTATTATAACATTAGTCGTGTGGATTGTGAACTCATGATTGGTAGGAAAGTGACTATTTAATAGTGGCGTATGAAGATGAAACTAGATGGTTTGATGAACTATTGCTGTATGTGAACCCAACCACACATGCATATGCATACTCTCAAATGTAGGCATTTCCAGGTCACAGCTCACTTAAAAATAAAAAGGAAATTATATTTTGCATAAAAAACACGAAGCCTATCCTTTGCAACTGTTACAGCAATAAGAATGAGATTTTCCTGCATTACAACTCAATTTTGAGGTGTAAAAACTAAACACTAAAAAATTGCACGGCTCACGTTCCTCATGCAATATTTCTAATTTCTTTTGATTCCGAGGTGAAATATAACCCGTCGCACGTTGCAGGTTTTGTACTAGCCATAATCAACCAGGCCAGTGTTTTCCCTAATAAAGTGCAAACCTTTCTTTTTAAACTGGTAAACCCACGTCTAAAAAGGATTCAGGTGCAATTGTGCACGGGCAATAAAAAAGTAATGAAACTGCAACTTGCACTAACTCCTCCTCACATGTACACGCAACAGACGAGGCTCAATCAGACACACTTACCATGCAAACTCACACTTCAAGTCGTAGAGGAAAAATAAACAGAGTCTGTTGCCTGTGCATTACTAGAGCAGAGACGAGCGGCAGTCGTTATTCGCTAGAGGATCACAGTGTGCATAGAGTGAGCCGATGATCATTGAGTAAGGCAGCAGAAATCAGAAAACTGGAAATGGAAGCCTAAGCCAGCAGATTTCCTTCCAACAAAACACTGTTTTATCACTCGTTCCTGGTTTAAAGTAGCAGCGGTTTTTGATATGACGGGGAAAGCTGATGTGTGTCGTCATGGAAAGGAGTTAAAAAGGCGATGTCGTGCGCATGCATCACTCCTGACCGAAGCCTTCAGTTTCCTCGATGGCAAACAGCAGCTTCTCCTTTAACTGCTCGTAGCTTTTATAGGGCGGCAGATCCAGACGGTTAAAGCTGGTGGGGAGAATCACATAAACACTGTAAAACTTGTGCTTTATGTAGTATTATTAACTATAAGAATGCTATATTTGTAGCCTGAAGATAGTCAATGATTTAATCTGGATACTAACTAACTTTAGATGGAAAATAAGCTGGAAATAACATTATTCAAGAACCGCTATAAAGCCAAAACAATCTCTGTTACCTTAAATTATATGTTTATCCCTGTAAAGCTGAAGAGCTTTGAAACAATCTACTTTGTTAAAAGCGCTATATAAATGAAGATGACTTGACTTGATTGTGAAGTGAAAACTGGTCATTTACAATCAAACCAAAAATTATTCAGACACCAGATATCATTTTTTATATAGTTTTACTAGTGCGTGCAGGACTTAATAAATAAACTAGTTTATTTATGTAAGTGAGGAGAGCAAAATAAAGTAAACTGGGACATATTATACCCACATATTCTTCATACAGTGACTGCCAGTAACATTTATAAAAATTTGGGAGCAAATATGATTCAGACACTTTGAGCTGATCATGTTTTGCTGAAGTGTTTTTTTCTTTAATGCTCTTTTTACACACAGACTGAACAACATGAAGCATTGCTTGGTCACTGGTTGAGCTAAACTGGTATTATCTAATTGTGTATTAAATTTACCAGCTGACAGATATTCAACATAATTCATGTGTGAGTCTAACAGAAGGACGGACAAAACCAGTGAAATATCAACTGATTTGATAACTATTTTATTACCATTTTTGAAACTACAGTGAATAAACTGATAATGTGAGAAACGTGGATACATTTAGTTTTGACTATATTATTAAATATAAGAATGCTATATTTTTAGCTTGAAGATAGTAAATTATTTAATCTTGATTGTGAAGTGAATGCATTGCACACTGGTCATTTATGTGCATTGATGAAATACAGATTTGTATCTGCTGCTTTATTGCACAAAACAAATGAGTGAGAACAGGCCTACTGTACATTAGAGTAATGAAATATGATTTCTGATCTTACCATGTGTGGCTCCTCGGCAGCCAGTTTTCTTTTCCCACTTTCTCAATACAGAACTTCTGCGGCCCATTGCTCCCTACAGAAATAAAACATACGTTCTGATCAATAATCTTTCTGTAAAGTGCAATAGAAAGAACTGGAATTGCATTTAAACCAACAAGTTAAGGCATTTCAATCACAAACCCCCTGCAGTTTCTCCTCAAAAACCCAGTTTGGGAAACTCTGATCTAAACAATCACAAATAAAGCCACAAAAGATTGAGCATATTGGGGCATATGAGTGACCTAAGAATGACCTCTAAATATTCTCTAAAAGGTCACATATTGTACAACTTTCTGAAGTTTTATTTTAGGTTTTGATGTCCTTAAGAATATATATTTGTGGTATAAGTGCCAAAAACCATCTCATTATATTTTTACAGCTCCTTTCTCAGGAGCTCTGCCAAGCTCAGGTCGATTTTGGCCTGTCTACTTAATATTCATGAGCCTCTCTTCTGATTGGCCTGTTGTTTTCTGAGTGAGCCACCATTGGTGGGGGTGGTGACTGAAGGCGGGGACTGAGTAGTTTTGACATGAAAAAAGTCAGGAAATCTCCGTTTTGACAACATGGGACCTTTAATATCTAAAAAACTGAAGAAGCACAAGCAAAAAATTTTACAAAACAAGCACAAACGATTAAGACTATTTTGACGCAGGTGTGTTAACTGGGTAATGTTTTTCAAATTACTGCATATAAAGAATTCAAATGCAAAAAACTGAACGCCACCTCCGTCAAAAATGAGATAACGATATTGAGCGAATGCTCTCTGCATACAGTATTCGCTTTAACGCCACTTCCCTTTGCCACCAAAAGCCTCTAAATTCTCACAACCAATCAGAAGACGGGTATCAAATCACATGATCTCAAGCTGAATGACACAGTGCGTATGAACCGGCTTTTAGTTGTCGAGCTGCAAGTTTTTTATCCTGTTTAAAGCAACGCTGTGTAATTTTTAAAGTTGATTCTCAGCAAAAAACAATTTGTTCTTTCAAAATTATATGTGCCCATTAATGTGTAATTAACTTCTACCAACTAATCAAGTATTCTCGTAAGCGTAGAATCTACCATTTAGAATACATACGAGCGAGCCGCTCGAATGGCGGCGGCCATACCAGGAAATTCAAGCTTGGCTTTTCACGTTTTTACACTTAGTGGCAGCGTGACGAACGCGAGCGGGAGATTACTCGCGACTGCCGGCAGATTTGAAATAATACGGCGACAGTAGAAGTTAAAACACCCTCGGAGGGGGAGGTGTAATATTATAAAGTAATATTCAGTTGGTAGTCATATATAATTTCACCGCTAGATGGGAGAAAATCCTACACAGTGTAGCTTTAAAGAGATTTTTAAACGAGATGGAGGATTATAATGAAATGGATGAATCTCTAGTAGTTTCAGTCCCTGGTAAAAGGAAACGTGGTCAACCTTTCTAAGACCATTCTGAGACTAAAGGAAACGAGGGGCTTCACACCAGAGGAACCGGGTTTTGGCGTGTTTGCACCGCAGGAACTAGGAACGAGTTTAGCTCTAGAAACTCCTTTTGGAGGAACTAATTTACTCCTACTTCAGAGTCGGGTCTAAACCAGCACTATAGGAACTACCAGTGACGTTAGTGAACGCTGATTAGCCAAACGTACTTGAAACACCAGCACCCGCTATTTACATTTAAAAAAAATATTTTTACTCCATAAACTGACTCTACGAACATAGAAAACAGTGATAGATGGACCTCTTAACCTTTACGCTAAGGAGAAAATCCAACACCACTTTGAGGAGACCAAGCCAAACATGATAATGTATTTGTGCTCAGCAAAACTGGACAGCAAACGCGAATACTTTTTCATATACTGTCTACTTTCTATGTATAACAGTTCTATCTAATAACGTATTAGACAGGACTGTTAGACAGATCGTAAACTAATGAACTCGGAGAATTGAAAGTCACAACAACAAGCACGGCTTACGTCACTTACGCTCCTATTGGCGGTGCGAATGCAACCAGGAAAATGTTCCTAAGGGAACCATTAGTTCTCGGGGAACACCCTGGTGGCTCGTTCCTAGAACTACCTGGTGCAAAAGCCCCTATAGGTACAGTGGCAGGGTTTCATGTAAACACAACAGAGTTTTGTGTGCTGCTGTAACCCTGACAGAAACGGATATAACCTAGAACAGCTCTATTCCACCCACGACAAAGTGAAACCTCGTCTGGTTTTCACATGGACAATCAATTTTGTTAAACACCAATTAATTGACTATTATTTGAATATCGTGCAAAAGCAAAAAAGGTGAAACTAATATATTTAGTATAACTATATACATATGCATGACTATACTTTTCAGAGGGCCGACATTTCTTTATTTAAAATTCTTTTTGTTATTGATTTCATGAAATATTCAAATTTTCTGAGATTTTGAATTTGGGGTTTTCATAAGCTGCAAGCCATAATCCTCAACTTTTGCACGATATTCAAATTTTTCGAGTTTCACCTGTATATTCAAAAGATTATACAAAAGATCAAATGAAAAAAATAATTCACATTTCATCATCATTTACTCGCCCTCATACATTTTTTATTAATTAAACATTATCTTTCTTTGAGTTTTCAGAAATTAAAAACTTGGTATGTGTCTATAATTAACATGTATTTTTATGTTTTTAGATTTAGTATTATAATAACCCTGTTCAGAACAGAAACATTTTTAATATATCATCTACGGTTTGACATGACCCTTACCCATAAGATCAGCGAATCCCCCGACAGGTAGTCGGCATGTGCCGGTTACAAACTGCAGAAGTCTCATACGCTTCTCATTGTCGATCTCCTTCACAAACTAAACACAGACAGACAACAGATGATGGAACACCGACACCAATATGGCAGCATCTCCACATTTATGGGTTTGATTTGATGCGTGTTATAGTGTGAGATCTAACCTGCCAGAACCAGACGATCTGTTTGCTGCTGCGAGCGTAGTGTCTGTAGATGCTGTTCCTCTGCCAGTCACCCAGATCAATCTCCTGCATCCCACACAGCATCACCTACACCGCAATTACAGGATCAGAATATACAACAGAGATCGGATCTACATGGAGAGAAACTATGCCCTTATTTAGACCTGATAATAACTAAGTCTCAACACTAAAAAAAGTCGAATGCATCTTTCTTGTGCCATTTGGAGGTCAGAGATGCATAAGCCATATCACATTTATAGTGTAAACTACATTGCACCATGACGTCCCGAACAACAGCTAAAGACTGCCTGCTCACCCAACACGTAGTCAAAGGTTTTAAACTTAGCTACTTATCTATGGCTTTAAACTAAAAATGTTTAAACCCTCCAGTTAAAAAAAATTAACAAATTCCTGATCGATCATCCTGTGCCGTTTTCAAGAAATGGCTGAAGACGCATCTTTTTTGGCAACACTTGATCCATTAATGCAAACACTTTCTTTTCTTTTCTCTTCTATTCTATATCTATTTATTTTAAATTACATGTACTGCGTTAGACTAAACTGGGAAGGGTCACGGCACTTGCAGATTGTTGTCCTATTGTTAGTTTAATTGCTTCTATTGCTCTCCTCATTTGTAAGTCGCTTTGGATAAAAGCGTCTGCTAAATGATTGAATAAATGTTAAATGTTAAATGTGCCTATCGACTATCTATGATTAAAAAAAAAGCCTTTGAACATTATGAGTTGTAGTCTGTACCTCCAGTTCCTTGGCATCAAAGTATTGCAGGTACTGCTGTGGCAAGACCTCATTAAAGCCCTCGAGGAACGCCTGAGTTTGTTCCTCAACCCCTCTGGACAGCCTCCACTCAGCAACCAACCTGAACACAGTTCATTTCACAATCATTCATTCATATTGAAGTCACTGATATTAGCGCTAAAAGGGGTGCAACAATTTGCTCTGTGATTTTTTTTTTTTACAAAATGATGCAATGCATCATGCAATCTGAAATGATTTTGATTACTTTGGTGTAATTCATAATTATTTTCAAAATATGCTGAAGAAGAGGGACAATTAATCAATACCACATCATTACTTTGAATTTTCATTAGATATTTTTCCAGTAGCTAACAATATTTATATATACACAATACACATATATATATATACACACATATCACTGTTGGGTCGTATCTCCAAAGATTTTTGCAGTTTTTTTTTGCAGTGCAAGGGTGAATAAAGAACTGGTACTTTCAATAACTACAGCATTTTTTTACTCAAGAAATGCTATATATATATATATATATAAAAGCTAATGTTTTATGTATTTGAGGAGCGGAGAAGACTGTCATTGAGTCATTGCCAATACTACCTTAAATCTGTGAAGCACTTCGTCTTTAATAACATGAGATTTTGGACACATGACAGAAAAAAACAGACTGGCCACATAGCTACAGTAAACATTATAATAATACCCTTAAGTTGATGAAAACGTAACACAATGCACTTACTAACTAAAGATGCGGCTGTTATAATGATTGACAAAACACCTAAAATTCTCAGAAATTCACTGTTAAAATGTTAATAACATAAGGACTCGTGCAAATGTCTGACCATATATAAAGCCACAATATCAACTTTGACAATTTTTTGACCATTTTCTGAAAAGTAGCATTTTTGGAGATACAAGGTTTCCGCCTCACACGACGATATATTAAATTATTATTTATATATTTACATAATCGAATAAATGAATCTGTGCACTATGAATGAGATTTCCTACCTGATATACTCCTCTTTATTTTCCTCGGTCACCTGAATATTCCCTCCATCAGGTTTCAGTTCATGAGTGGTGACCTCTCCCAGAATCTCCTTATCCACCGAGAAAAACATCTCCAAGCCACATTCCTCTATATTATTATCCCTATAGAAAAAACATCATGATCTCCAACCATTGTCAAATTACATACAAAAATACATTATCACAAATAGCACTGTCTTTGTTTCGTAAAGAGCAGTCACTGGGATTGCTATACTATCCCTTATTTTCACAGTTTTAATCCCCAAGCCCTTACTCATGTTTCTTATCATCTCTGTAACTCATTCAACTCATCCTCACTCACTTGATCCAGATGAGCGAGTTGTAAAACTCTGGGTCGATGGACTCCAGGTCTTTCAGAGCCAGAGGTTTATTCAGGATGCGCTTATAAAAGGGCAAAGAGAAGCCTGTGTCTATGAACTTTCCATGAAAGAGAGCCTATGAGAGAGAGAGAACGAACAAATAATAATATTCAGACATTTTAATTGAATTACAAACTATGATCCTTCAGTCTGCCCAGTACAGGGATTAGTTATTTGGTCATCAACATGGCTCGAGCATCATACCATTGCAATGAACCGGCCAATGAACTTGAAGTACTTGAGGTGATCGGGGTTGATGGAGGACGCGGGGTTAATCTGCAGACAGTAGTTGTCTTTGCCGGCATATTCGAACAGACAGTACATGGGGTTCAAGACCTCGTGGGAGAGCAGGAAGAACCATTCCCTATGGCAGAAACACACAACATTATTGTGCGTGTGCACATTAGGCCTGTTGGAACGAATTCCGAAATTCGAATATAATTTGAATATTAAAAAAATCAATACAATTCGAATGCTGCAGTTACTATTCGAATATTGCTTTTTTATGTATATTTAAAAAAAAAAATTATATGCAATCTTGCCTTTCTCGCCGCCTTAGCTTACACGCATGTGAAAATGAAATGTGACAATGAAAGTGTGCACGTTATCCACGCTGTATCATCATAACAATACTGTCAAAAATTATAAATGTTTAACGACGTAAAAACGCCCCCTTAAGCGCCGGTGAAACGAAAAACGCACATATCGCACCGGATTCGGCGAGCACCGAGCTCGTTTGAACCGTCTAGTCGAACTGAAAAGATCTATATATTTTTCAGAATTGTTGGTGGTGTTTTCACTGAGATATGAGCCGAAAACCATCGGAAGCGCTTCAGCCATATTCAGCACGAATAAATGTTTATTAGATGTCCCTCTAGTGGACAGAACGTGTAACAACAACCACATGCTGTAGTGGCATTGGCGATCCATAAGCCTGTGTAATGTCGAAATATTAATAATAGGATGAATTTGAGCATTTAATATTCGAATATTATTTGAATATTAAATAAAATAAGGAATGGAATTCGAATAGTATTATAGAGGAAGATTGACAGCCCTAGTGCGCATATACCAACTCAATTCATCACTTCCTGTAAATTATGAAATATACCTTGCCACGCCTCCATAATCGAGACCCTCCTCCCCAGGGAAAATAATCCACAATCTTCGTCTCAGATCTTGCGGATGGCAACTCATAATCTAAACAGATCAAATTACAATTATTTAACTTATTTCTACATGACACATGATGACACACGTAAACCAGAATTGACTTGTCAAATATAAAAAGTGTAATTCACCTGTTGAAATGAGTCCTCGAACAGTGTTTTGCGACTGACGTGGATCTTAATGTGCTGAGGCATTGCTAGTTGCTTTGGTGTGAAAAGAATAATTTAAATAAATGAATCACATCTGCAAATATTGCCCTGTGATATATATATACACATATATATGAACATTTATTAAATATAATAGATTATTTAAAAACAAATCACATTTTTAAACAATCTTCACTGACATTACTGCAACAAGTTACTTGCATTGTCTGCTACTGAATTACCAATCATTAAAATCACAACATTTATTCTGTTGTGTTCAATCATTATGGTGTGTTTTTCTGATTATAGTAGACAGAAGTAATAAAAAAAAATGATGAAACATTTATAACGCTAATGAAAAAACAGTAGCAGGTTTTTAACAAAATCCAGATAATTTTCTGAAGATTTACTGTAAAAGCAACAAAAAAAATAGAGTTTGTAACTGAAATCACTCGGTCTTACCTGACACCAGAAGCGGAAATAGTGCACTTTAGCTTTAAAGTCTCGTACGTATGTGATCTGAGGGCCGTTCTCACTGCAGGTTCACAAAGACAGAAACAGACTGTAAAACTACACCAAAACCTGGCTGTAACACATCAACAGACAATATTGTTTAAAAACAACAATGAAACATAACTGAACTTTTAATTGCATCAAACCAAATTTGCCTTATGTAACATATTTCTATTTCAAAGTGAACATATTTGTATCCTAAGACAGGAACAACACTGTCTATGCTTTCATTATGAACATCTACAAACACAGGGACAGAGGAGGTTACAAAAGAGGTTCTCTTCATATAATAAGCTATTAAAAGGGCTTACAGGGAGGATTTTCCTGTACGAGGGTCGATATATGTCGTTGTTTTCCTGTTGTGATCGACGAAATAGGGAATCCCGTCCACCGTAAACCTCATCTCCCAACCCTCCGGCAAAGGCTTCTCATTCAACAACCTGATGCACAAAAACACTTCATTCAAGCAATAATGCTCCTAGCTTATTCTGTTTTACATTGAATAATACAATTATATAGAAGGGAGGTAATTTAGCGGTGTTCAGGGTTATTGTCGTTAACCAAAACTATTAAAAACATTTTTGTTAATAAAAAGAAAAAAAGAAAATTAGAAATGTTGCCTTGACAACTAACTGAAATAGTTTTAAGATGAGGAACTAAAATTACTAACTGAAAAAAATAAAATAACTAAAATAAAATAACTAAACTAAATTAAAAATTAATTAAAACAAAATAGTAATATAAAAATGACAAAACCACATAACAAAAAAACAAAAATTAAAAACTGAAAACATAAAAATAACAGCTATACCGAAATATGAATAAAAAAATAGAGCTTCACGATTGTGGATAAATTAAGAATACAATTTTTTTGGTTTCAAATACAGATCTTGATTCTCCCACGATTCTGAACAGACAACTAAATAAAAATAACATGTAAATTACTAGAGGTTCTTACAAAATAATAATTGCTCCAGTCTATTTAATGTAATTAAATTACATTTTTTAAATAGCTTTGAGTGAATGATTCAATGACAAATAAATTTTTAACAGTCACTTGCAAAGTGTTACGTTCAAAAGGTGATTTGCTCTATTTATAAATGTTTATCTGTTCTATTTATATCTGTGTTTATATCTGAAATGTAAACTTTTATCCCAGTACTTCTGTGATAATTAAAATAATTGTAAGACAAAAATAATTATACCGTGTGGTTGGAAAGACAATTTGTGAAGCTGTTTCATACCTAAACATGCTCCGGTATGATTTTGTCAAAGGTTTAATAGACAGGCGAATCACTGTCATTCTTTTAACGACTAATCGTGCGGCTCTAATAAAACAATACTAAAATAACACTGGCTGTGGTTGTGATTTTTGATCGTGTCCCACCCTTGTGTGCGAGGATCCTCCCATTGCGTGGATCTCGTAGGATGATGAACAAAATACATCCTCCTATTACTGTCTGTCCGTTTCTCTGTGAGCAAAACAACACAAGCAGAAAGTCGAGGATGATGCACTCAAGAAAAGACACTCTATTATGAGAGGACAATGTGATACCTCGTTCTGCAGTATAAAAATGACTCACCCCATCCCGCCGGCAGAGGACCCAGAGGGTCAAACTCTTTATTAGCTGCAGGCACAAGCTGTTCCTGCTGCTGAAGAGAAGAGCACACAGAAGGAATAAGGACAGATGAAATTAAGCATGGAGGAAATCCTGGCACCTTTTCATTTAAAATTGCTTGCAAAAAGTCAATGTAAGGGATGCACAATATATCGAAATCATCGAAATATCGCAAATGTATATATCGCGATATGCATATTGCAACAGCTTGCAATAACTGTGATCATGAACAAAAGACGAAGAGAAAATCACTCACTGCTCTTGGCTGAATAACTTTTGTAGTTTTAATAAGAATCAGTAAATTTAATTCATACAGTGAAAACTAGGCAGTGTTTATTTTTACATTTGATTATTCAGTTTCTGTTGTTAAATAACCCTAATGTAGGCCTTCCTGAAACCCTGAACCCTGATGTTAAAATAACACTTCTTACGCTACAGTAAAAAACTGATGTTCACTTTCAGAAGTTGTAGGGATGTTTTCTTGTCACAAAAAGAATGTGAAGCACGTATGTAGGTTATATAATTTTAAATATATTTAATTTAAGTTTACTTTACACACTTTTTATGTGTACTTTTTATGTTGGGATGGTACGAGTTTGATTGACGGACTTACTGTCCAATGATTCTAGGTGATCTTGGAAATTATTGGCTGGAGTTTTTCGAGTCCCTGCCCGCTCCACAGATGATTAAATTGATTAATTTTCATTTCAGTGCTTCTGTAAGTGGGTTATGAATAGGATTTCAAGTGATTTTGAAAAAATTGACAAAAAAGCCTTTAACGAGTTATCGCATACCGCATTTGTCTTCAATACCGTGCAGCCCTACATTATCTTTGACATATTTACTCACCCCATAGATGAATCTCTGGTTGAAGCGGTGCATGGCTCCCTGCAGCTGACTGCGCTGGTTCTGCCACTCCTCATAGTTTCGGACCGACTCTAATGTGGGTCTTTGCCATGTGGTGGTTCTGATTATATGATCCACATAGTACACACGGCCCATCGGGTCCAAGCGACGCTCCCAACTACCACACAAACACACACAATTCTCTAAACAACTGCTCATTAAGGACATTTTTTCTGATTTCTGATACCAACAACAACAAATAATAGTAGTACTGGAAGTAGTGGTAGTAGCATTAATCGTTCATACATAAAATGCTGCTAAAAGGGTTTCACAGGTCAGAAAATAAAAAAATGTCGGCAACACTTTACAATAAAGTCCATTAGTTAACATGAACTAAGAATGAACAATACTTCTACAGCATTAATTAATCTTAGTTTATATTAGTGTCAACATTTACTAATACATTTTTAAAATCAAAGGTTGTATTTGTTAACATTAGTTAATGCACTGTGAACTAGCATGAGGAAACAATGAAAAGCTGTATTTTATTAACTAACATTAACAAATATTATATAGTAACAAATGTATTGCTCATTGTTAGCTCATGTTAGTTAATGCATTAAAGGACAACTCCGGCGCAAAATGAACCTTTGGTCTAATTACACATTGGTACATAGTCAACCGTTCTCTGAGATTTGTTTTCATGATTGTCGAATGTAAAGAGTTTTATCTCTAAAAACTGTGTAGCTTATAACGCTAGTGTATTAGGCATAGAATAATGAAAATAAAAATCGCTAGTTAATACCACTAACAAGGCTCAAAATAGCCCAATACTAACACGTTAGCATAATGAGGGTCCCTACCTGCACACTGAAGCGTTGAGAACTTTGTAAGTGTACAGACAGTTTAATAAGAAGATATTTTATAAAGACAGTCCACTTCGGACTTTCCACTGTGGAAAACAGTCTCGATCAGTCGAATCATGAACGCCGAGCCGAGTGCGCTGAACTGTCTTGGAATCTCATGGTTCGATTAGTCGAGACTGTTTTCCAAAGACGGCTTCTGTCTGTGTAAGCGAAGTGGACTGACTTTATAAAATATCTTCTTATTAAACTGTCTGTACACTTACAACGTTCTCAACGCTTCGGTTTGCATGTAGGGACCCTCATTATGCTAACGTGTTAGTATTGGGCTATTTTGAGCCTTGTTAGTGGTATTAACTAGCGATTTTTATTTTCATTACTCTATGCCCAATATACTAGCGTTATAAGCTAAACAGTTTTTAGAGATAAAACTCTTTACATTCGACAATCATGAAAACAAATCTCAGAGAACGGTTGACTATGTACCAATGTGTAATTAGACCAAAGGTTCATTTTGCGCTGGAGTTGTCCTTTAACTAATGAACCTTACTGTAAAGTGTAAGGTTTTTTTAAAAAAACAAAAAAACAATACCTAAGGACGCTTAAAATATATTAATCGAAAGCCAGCCTAAATGCCGTTTTCAGATGCTCTTTGTTTGTCAAACTTCACTAAGTAAAATCTGAGCTTTTCCTGACATTTTCTGCTTTAGATAAAAGCATCTCTGCATCAATGGTTACCCACCCCGGTGGTAGCGGTTCTGGTCGTTCCCATGTGGTTCTTTTCTCAATATGATCCACATAGTAAATGCGGCCGTTCTGATCCATTCTCTGCTCCCAGCTTCACCATACAAAAAGAAATTCCATTAAACACATCAGACTAAATCCATACAGGCTTATTATTATAAAGTGTCTTTATTTACATTCATTCTGACATGCGGCAGGAGCCTAAGCTCTTATTAGTGGCATCATATGAGAACATTTCTGTCACTGTGAGCTTAACATAGCAAGTAAATTAGAAAATAACTCATCTAAACTAAAAAAGTAGAAAGGTTTTTGATATCACATACCCAGGAGGAAGAGGGCTGCTATTGATTAGTGAAGCTGTCGGTGGCGTTGGACTGGCATTGGGGGGCTGATTTGACCCTGAACCTGAGCTTGACCCCTGACTCTCCGTTTCTCCGTTCACACACACTTGTGGAGACGCCTCCGGGCTGGGAGCTCTGCTGCCGTGTGTGGGAGTAGAGCCAGCAGAGGATGCTAAAAAAACCAATAGGTAGGGAACTTTGCCTTAAAATGCCCCTATTATGTTTTTTTTTCAGATAGGACCTTTCATGTAGTGTGTAATACAGCTGTTTGTGAATGTAACAGGTCTGCAAAGTTATAAAGATCAAAGTGCATATAAATGGAGTTACTGTGTCTGCCCCCCACAACATTTTTTTTTAATTCTGAACAGCATGAAACGAGTCGATAATAATTCCAGTGTCACTTCCATTTACAAACCTAGGTAGGTTTGAAACAAATATGCCAAATACCAGCATGTGGTCTTCACTGAACAATGCCTGTGAACAATGTCTATGTTGACTCGCGCTGTAAGCAATCAACCAATCATAACAAACTGGGCCATCTGACCAATCAGAGCAGAGTCCGCTCACGGAAAGATAGGATTTAGAGAGACTGGATCCTTGTTTACACCTGGCCACTTCTCAGATTTATCAAAACGATTCCATTTACACCTGGTCACATAAATGTGTTTTTGCAAAACGGATCTTCAATTCCCGCGCTATATGCAGATTTAATGGATTGCACGCCACCGAAAGCAACAGATATGAGCTGCATTTTATTGATCATCAGCTAAAATTTTTAAATCAAAGACCGCATTAAGAGAGAGAGGCAACAGCCCTGGTAAGATCATTTCGTTTCTTTACTTTTAATGAAAATGATTGTGTGTTAAGCGTCTGCGACTTACTTTTACTTTGATTTGCGATAGTTTGCACGTTGGCTTGATGAATAGGTAATGCATGTTGCAGTAGGGTCGTCACATCTGACTATAACATGACATATAGCCTATAACACGCTCTCTCACTTTATTTTTAGCATTTTTGGGAGGAGTAAAATTTGCATATGTGGTTTCAACAACCAGATGCATTTACACTTGTTCAGTTTCATCTGGAATGCGGCCCAGAAGTGGTTTGAGCGATCGTATTCAAATCCGTCTCGAATGCGTTTCGGAGGGCATTTACAGCTGGTCTTTTCACGATCGGATAGCTATCCCATCACAGAAAACACATTAAGTGGCCAGGTGTAAACAGTCCCTATGATAAAAGCTGATGCTGCAGTGCATATTATGAGAAAATCTATGTGTTTTTTTACCATGGATGTAAACATATTGTAGGAGACTCCAAAACAAAATTAGGAACACACATGTATTGTGTAAAATACACACATGTATTCTAAAATAGCATCACGCATGTGACACTATGGCTTCGTTTACACTGTCAGTGAAATGTGACCCAATTCCGATTTTTTGCTCATATGTGACACATATCGGATGTGTTCTATGACCGTTTAAACAGGATAAAAAAGCATGCATTCGGATATTTCGAGATCGGTTTCAGGCCTCGTTCATATGTGGAAATAAATCAGATATAAATCAGATATGTGCCAATGCGACTGTCATGTAAACAGGAAGATCGGATTTTGTGAGGCATTAGGGAACGTCTCCGCGGTTTAATGACGAGAGAAACCCGACACGCATCTGTGAAACGTGGTGATGTCGTATGAGAGGAATATGGACACACTTTGACACAACATATCAAAGGTTGGCTTGCTCATCCTAAAATTACGGACCCACTGCTCCTCGTTAAAGCCCGCCACGATCTCATGAAAGTGCATATCTATAGCACAAATTTTATTTCTCGTGCCATTTACGCCAAAAATTGTTTTTGCATGCATATGATATAAATGAATGAAGCATTTATATAAAGCGCTTTCAATAATAACATGCACTTTATGGCATGTAATACGCACGCACTCCACACCCCTAATCAAGGGGTTTACAGTGCGTATCATGCACGCAAAAACTATTTTCTCTCTCGTCTCTCACACAATAACTGAAGCATATGCGCAGGCTGCAATGATGGTCCTTTTCGTCCTCCTTCGTCTCAATCATGGTGATGTTTGGCGAACTTTGCATATATCGCAAAGCTAGCATCAAGCAAATAACGTGTTCGTCCATCTGTGCAGGAACCCCCTTTAAGCATGCGCAATGTTTCAGATAGTATGTCAAGTGTAAACGCATGAATCGGATATGGGGTCAAAATTGAAAGAACGTGTAAACGGACGATCAAAAAAATCAGATATAGGCAACAAATCAGAATTGGGCATCAAGACCTGTAGTGTAAACGAGGCCTATATTGTTATACCCCTATTGATAAGGTTCTCTACCTGTGGAGGAAGTGTGTTTCTGTGTCGAGGAGGCAGGAGGCGGTCGCTGAGGTCGAGATGGACGCGGCGGTCTCAGAGCCCCTGCGGATGGAGAGGAAGACTCAGTACTTCCCGCTGCATGACCATTGGGCAGTGGCGCTTCTTCAGTGATGTCACTGGATGGGGAAGAATCTCGACTAGATCAACAACAAACAGAGACAACTATCAAAATTCAATTAGCGTAAAATAAATATTACTGTTACACTTGTTACCGGTAACAGGTCTCATTTGTTTTTTTATTTAACCTTTGTTTAACCACATAAAATCAGTTGAGAACAAGTTCTCATTTACAACTGCGACCTGGCCAAGACAAAGCAAAACAGTGCAACAAAAACATCAACACAGACAATACACATAAAATACAATTAACGTACAATCATAAAAAAATAATTATGAGCAGGTGCAGCGCTCAATAAACAGTTTTGACAGGTGATGCTTATTTGCTTATATGCTGATTTGTTAACTTTAGTTAATGCATTAACTAACACGAATTAACCATGATGGCATTTATTAACCTTTGTTGATGTTACTAAATAAAAAAATTCATATTTATGCAAGTTCACTGTGCATTAGCTAATGTTAACAGATATAACTTTTGATCTTAAAAATGTATTACTAAATGTTGATATTAACATTAGTTAAGATAAATGCTTTAGAAGTACTGTTCATTGTTAGTTCATGTTAACTAATGTTAACAAATGAAACCTTATTGCAAAGTGTGATTTTCAACTTATACAATATCTGTTTAACATCAATAGGTGTCATTCATAATATAAAGGAAATGGGCTAAAAGTACATTACATTTTTTAACAGATAGAACACTCCTGTTTTATGAGCTTGACAATTTTTTTTATATTCCACAAATCAACCGCTAACATTCAATAATCTGGCCATATTTTAATGCATATTATTTAATCCAAAATAATGAGAATATAAATGAGAATATAAACTAAAGAAGGAAATGTATTAATAAATCCTGTATAATGATGATCTATAAAATGCCAAGTGCACTGAGTGAGCAATCAAGATATTTCCCTCGATAACTAAGGCAAAGAGTTGAGTAATCTTTATTTTACCTCCCTGCTACATCCCCGTTCTGTATGGATTCTCCATTTACAGCCGAATCTGTGATTGCAGAGAAACAACAACATTACACAAATCTCCATTTTAAACAGCAAAGAATTAGAGCTGCACGACTCTGGATAAATTGAGTCACATTTTTTGTTTGTTTCAAATAGAGATCAAGATTCTCCCAAGATTCTGAGCAAACAACTAAATTAAATAACGTAATTTTTTTATAGGTTCTGACAAAATGTTAATTGCTGCAGTCTATTTAAAATGTTTATTTAATCTGAATGAATTTTTATTTATTTATCAGATTGAATGAATGATTCAATGACTTTACTTGTTTCATGAATCAGTGTTTTTTTAAATGACAAATATATTTTTATCAGTCACTTGTCGCCACCTTATTTGAAGTGCCATGTCACTTTCAGAAGATAGTTTATTCTATTTTGATCACTTCCGTAGACATTAGTGTAGGACTGGGGCGGTATGGATTTTTTCTTACCGCGGTTGAAAAGCAAGAAATTCCCGCGGTATTGCGGTAAACCGCTATTAGCACCATCCCGTGAAAAACTTTTACATCCCGCGTGCACACAAGCGCACACACAAAAGGCTAGCCTTGTTTATACTCGACGCGTCCGCATGAGCGCGAGTCTCCGCTGACTGCGCGCGTACCTCCCCAGAAGGACGAGGCGTTTATACTTGACGCGCTCGCCGTTGTGCTATTCTGTGAAACGACAGCGGGTGACTGAAGTAATTGTCCTCTTAACCATCATCAACGTGAGAAGAAGAAAGGTCCACACGTGACAATGTTTATTTTAGTACATCACCACCAATAACACTACAAAAAGAATCGAGTAAAATCCAGTAAACCCTGAGATTATTACCTCAGTGATATTAGAAGAAAATATGTGGATATAAAAACATGTAGGCCTATGTATTTCATACAACTCAATTAACGATCTCTTAAAAATTTCTTATTTCACTAAACAATTAAGTTTCATGGACATTTTATAAAACATGGAACTTTATTTTTATTAAAATGGCTTATGTCTGCTTTAGGCTTATTTTGTAAATGTAAGAAACTAATTTAATACACACAAACTGGGTGCCGGTGCAGTGAGACGCTTGCTCAGCCAGATTCGGCTCGAAGTTGTTCATCTTCGGATGCGCGATGTTACAAAGAGTCTTGTGCACCCAACGCGCGCGACCGCTCACACCGCAATGACGTCATTTTTGGCGCTCGTGCGGACGCGTCGAGTATAAACAAGGCTTTAGGCAATTGAACTTAATAAGGAACATGTTTATTTACCATTTATTATTTCACATTTAGAACAGAAAATGAATGATGTCTAGACAAAACGTGCACATGTGCAGGCACTTTTCTTTTTTTCGTTTTTTTTTTTTTGCGGTGATGACGGTGACGAGCTCAGACCCGCGGTAGGGGTCACGTGACCGCGGTATTGCGGTAACCGTCCCAGCCCTACATCAGTGTTTATATATCCGATAAACAGCAGACTCAGAGATAAAGAAAGTCTCACTGTGCTTTAGTTCCTCTGAAGCAAAAGTCTCGGGATCCATCTGCAGTCCATCCAGACACACGGAGAGATCTCCAACCACCTCCGATCGCACTCTGTCTGAACTCAACTGCAACGTCTGCACAACCTCAGAAACTGAGAGACAGACAAACACACATAACAGAATTGAAAAATGTATATTAACAGCCCATAAAAGCAGTACCCAGATGCCAACACTTCTTGACCATGGCTTTTTCATTGCTTATTAAATGTTTCACAAATGACTCCAAGTCATGAATTGATTGAAATGATAAAATAAACCAACATCATTTTGGCTTGGTAGCATGTTTTACCAAAAGTGCAAATTAAATATAAGCTTTTAAAGCTTAAAACCAGGCAAGTCATATTGACAGATGACATGGAAAGGTAAATTGGCTTCACTGAGCAAGCTCACAGCATCACATCCAGTCACAGGAAAAGAAAATGGTAACCTGGTTCCAGGATAATCAACACCCTCAACTCAATCTTCAGTTCTATAATTCACATCAGCGGTGAGCGGTCACAAAGCGGACCAAAGTCTCGGAAAAAACCCTTTGTTTGATACTATGAGTCAGTTCACCTGCCTCTTTCTTTATCAAGCTCTTGAGTGCACACACACACACAGACAGACAGACACACACACACACACACACACAGACAGGCCTGACTCTGAATAATGAGATTCACAAAGTGAAGAATATGGAAACTCACTCTTCATATTGTTGGCTTTTAAGGTCTCGCTGACCTCCAGAGTGGCCAGGCCCAGCAAAATGTCCGCTTTAAGTGTCTGGTGACTCCAAACACGGAAAATTAACTTGCTGAAAGGGCTGACGATCCTGCAGGGAATATGATCAACAGAGCAGTGATGTTATTGTTAACTAAAAACTATTAAAAATTACATTTTTACGTAATTTTAAATAAAGATGACTTAAAACGTGACTTATATTCCATAATTCACCTGCTAACTAACAATCAATAATCTGGTCATATTTTTATGCATTTTATTTTAAATAAAATAATGAGAATATATAAGACAAAGCAAAGAAGAAAAAAAATTCTCTACAGTTTTATGTATTATGATCTATAAAATCTCAAGTGCACTGAGCGAGCAGTCAAGATATAAATAATGTATAAATATTAGATGAAAAACTCTTGGCAACTAACTGAAAAAAATGTTTGTTACTAAAACTAAAATAAACAAATCTAATAAATCTAAAGCTAAATAGAATTAGTTAAAAAAACACACACAAAAAAAATATGAATAAATACTATAATGGTATATCAAAAATACTAGAATAACACTGACTGCAATAGTCATTACACTTTAATAATGTAGTTATGTGAATAACGTTTAGTCTGGAGAAAAAGGTCAGAACAATAGGCAACAACTTTACAATAAGGTTCCATTAGTTTATGCATTAACTAACAATGAGCAATGCATTTGTTACAGTATTTAGTGCTCTGTTTTTTGTTAGTTAATTAAAAAATATAACTATAAATTTTTAGTATATTTTAGCTGAAGTCCATTAAATAATGTTAACTGATATTTTGTATAATGTTGAAATGAACATTAAAGATTTTTGATTGTTAGTTCATGTTGACTAATGCATTTAACTAATGTTAACAAACGGAACCTTATTGTAAAGTGTATCCGAACAATATAACGATAATAAATACTGATTCTGGATCAGCTCTGTAATGCAACAGTCACTCGTTTTAGTATATTTAGTATCCTCTTACACAGTGAGAGACTGTTTCCATTTGGGACTGTGAGTGTTGGTGCATTTCTCCGTCTTCTTGGACTGGCCGTCCACACACACCTCCACGTACGGACTGGGCCCAAACCAATTCTTCTTACTTTCCCGCAGCTTAGCGGACAGAACTAACCAAAGATAACAAATGTAATCACAGATATATTCAAAGTATTCATCTGAAGACATGACAACAAATATCCAGATAGCTGACATCTTAAAACAATGACATCTCAAAAATGAAAACGCTACATTGCAACGTGTGCAACGCAAATTACAATTGTGAAGTCTTGCAATTACAAAATAGAGATGATCACTTTAGCTCACCTGTTATCTGAAGTTGAGACTTCATGATGCGGCCATTAAAAGCACTTATTGTGGCTCAAATCTGAAATAAACAAATAAGCATATACAGTCAAAACACACTTTATTCAGACACCTTCAAGATTTCTCACATCATCACAGTTTATTCACTAATAGAAAATGGTAATAAAATATGACAAGAACTCAGAGATATCAAATCAGTGGATATTTCAGTGGTTTTGTCCATCCTTCTGTTAGACTCTCACACATGAATTATGTTGAATATCTGTCAGCTGGTAAATTTAACTACACAATTAGATAATACCAGTTTAGCTCAACCAGTGACCAAGCAATGCTTCATGTTGTTCAGTCTGTGTGAAAAAAGAGCATTAAAGAAAAAAACACTTCAGCAAAACGTCATGATCAGCTCAAAGTGTCTGAATAATATTTGGTCCCAAATATTTATAAATGTTACTGGCAGTCACTGTATGAAGAATATTTGGGTTAGTTTCCTTTCTTTTGTTCTCCTCACTTACATAAATGAACTACTCACTTACATCTCCTCACTTACATAAATGAACTACTCACTTACATCTCCTCACTTACATAAATGAACTGTCCTGCACACACTAGTAAAAAATATAAAAATGATCTGTTGTCTGAATAATTTTTGGTTTGAATGTAGATTGATTACTTTGGTTAAGTCTCATTATAACAAAAACATGTCAACTGAGATGGTAGTAAATAGTGGAAAAGGTCATAATACAACATTAGCTTCTGTAATGTGGCACATTTCTAAGCGAAACCGGATATGCTTTCGACTAACTCAACAAAACACTCACTCTCTTTCTAAAATGTTTTTTTTTTTTCTGGCTGATCTGTCACCAAATGCACTGTATAGACACAGCTGACCCCTGATCAGTGCTGTAATGGTGTGTGATGTATGTCGTAGTTTTGTCTTCAACACCTCCCTGCGGTAACAGCTAATCTCACAACCGAAGTCTCCAGTAATCCCTGGCAGATTACAGATGATGTAATTCCAAGGACAGACCATCTTTCTCAATTACTACAGGGAATCAGTCTGTCCACTGAGAGAAAGTACTGATAAACAGAGATTAAGGCTAGATTTTCACCCGAAAACAAAAGGCCTGTCATTATTTACTCATCCACACATCGTTTTCAAATCCACACCTGTATGACCTTCTTTATTCTATTTAACACACAAGGAAAATGTTCTTTCTGCTCTTTCCAATACAGTGAAAGTTAATGTGTACTGAGGCTGTCAAACTCATATGCATATTTAAACATAACATTTCAGAAACCTTGTAACATAAAACAATTGTTTTAATGTAGCGTGAATAATTAACTGGAGAAGTATGGTGCAATCCGTAACCATTATACCCTGTGGTGTCTTGCCTTAACAGTTTGTAAAAAAAAAAAATCATACACTTATAAAAGCACTGTGGTTTTACCACGGTACAGAGATGATATCACGTGGTAATATCAAGATACTTTGACATATAAGTTACCAGAGAAATTATATAACAGTTCTATTGAATTCCTGGAAGTAACATTAGCTTTGTGTAGCATACACATATCGTGGTACGTAAATATCAGTACCATGGTATCAGATGGTACTTTTATACTGTGTTATTATGATGATACTGTCACAGAACTAATGAGCGCATTAAAGAAGTGACGTCACGTAGCGTTTCTGACTGACGGTGTCGCAGCTACAAAAACGATCGTTTACAAGTCAATGAAATGCATATATCTGTTTGAACCCGATAACGGATAGTTTTTATTCGTTTCAGACTATAAATTACGAACATGAAACAAACAGCTGTCAAAACCACCAGCAGCCACACACAGTCTAACGGTCAGTCAGTCACCGGTCATACAAGCTAACGCGTTATCAAAACACGGCTGTTTTTCTTCCATATTGTCCTCTATACGCGTGTGTCGCTTACATCTTACCGTCTTATGATCACAGGAAATGTTTCTAGATCTCAGTTTTAATGGGATCTGAGGTCATTTTCCCCTCGTCAAAATAAACTTTGCTCCATCTCAACCGGTTGAACAAACGTCCGCCACCAGCACTGGCTCCATGTCAGATTGACGTCACTGCGCAACCCCGTCACGTGACGCGACGCGCGCGTCCGTTTGGATAATGTACTACTATTACCCATAAAGACTGAAGCACTAGATATAATGGATTTATTAATATAATTCAATGGCTGTACTTTCACGAGATGGCGCTGTTTGCCAGGACAAGTCCAAATGAATTGTGGCCCTTTAAATATGTTGAGATTTAAAATACTGTTTCGATGGCATTAAAGACATTTTATTTCTTAGTTTGCTCAGATATTTTTTAAATAATAACATAATATGATATAAATAGATTTGAGTCAAAAGTGAGTCAAAGCAGTGATGTGCATGGAACTACTGCTGGACCAATCAGCATCCGAGGAGGTGGAGAAACAGAGCGCGAAGAACTTCCTCTGAATCGGTTCGTTCGAACGGTTCGTTGCAATGAAAATTGTTCATCGATTATTTTCTTGTTTTGTCTACCAGTCATGTTCACATGGGGAGGGGGGACATTTTTTTATATATAAATCAGGCGAATGATATATGAACAAACCCATCTGTATACAAACCTTCAGAAAAATATAAATAGGAATATTTAAGGTTTAATATTACAATGTAAGGTTTTGTGCATGTAGCCTGGGTGCTGCTAAATGTTTAGCATGTTCCGAATAATGACGATGCATCAGCCAATGAATTAGTAGCCTAGGAAATAAATTGAAACTTTTGTTAATTTAGTTTTTAGGCTACAAAATGTAAAATATTTAAAGAGGGGTAAGATGGCCCCTACTGGATAAACTTTTACAGAATGTATAAATTACTTTTGACATCATTCTTATTAATATTAAATATTTAAATAAGTGTCAATAATGTGAAATACTAAAGAAACCGTTGTATTTAACATTTTATTTAGACACTTTAGTTAAAAATAATTGAATAACCGATGTCAGACAAAGCAGAATCGCAGTAAAAGAGATGACCTGAAAGGTAAAATTATACAGACATGAATATTTACTTATTTAATTGCCCATATTTTAATTGAAGATATGTCATAATAGCAAGAATGTAATAATGGTTTCATTTGACTGACTTACAGGTTTTAATGAAAGCGAAGGTGTCTGAAATGTGCATCTTATTCATGGAAATACTGAATAATAACCCCATTAATTACAATAAATATTACATTTCAAAATAATACCACAAGTAACAACTTGCCTTCTGTGCAAAATCTGGGTGGCCGATCTTTCCCCAAGGGTCTAATGGGATCTTTTTACTTCTAAATAAAAACGTTTACCCCACAAATCCAAAAACATTGATGTGTCCACACAAAAACGTTAATATTCAACATAATACAATGTCAATGTTAATCTTGCCCCAACCTACTCTATATGTATTGTAGCCTAATTGAAGTCAGATGCAAATAGATAAAGTGTAATAAAATGAACATTTCGGATGTTTTCTTCCCACTCTTATGAAAGAAGACTGGAAGCAAAATGGTCAGAAATTCAAATGACAGGTACAGAATAGATATGAAATCCTATCCAGCCTGCTTTTGTATAATTTACATAACATAAAAAAAAAAACGTATTTAAAAAAACATAGCCAATTTTCCAGACCAGTTATTCACAAGCACTTTTCGAATCGATTCGTTCAAATCATTCAAACGAACAGATTCGATCAAGAGAATGATTCTTTGGCGTTCACTAGTATTGCATCCTCAGCATCAGCAGCAGCATTCGTCCTGAAGATTACTCACACACCAGTTCAGATCTCATTTACTCGGAGATCTGCATATTTATCGGAGTCATTAAGTGCATATTTTCTTTCTAAATTCTTGATCAGCTCGTTTAAAGATGTTGGCGTGCACCGAAATGATCACGATGTGTCTCCAGTCTGCGAAGCGCGAGCATCTCCGCTCCAAACTGCAGCAGCATCAGATGCAGGATTCGGTCCACGGACTGTCCATCTTTCACGATGTAAGTAGCCAAATATTCGGTCAATGAGTCCACCGATAGGTCACCATACAAACATTCACCTTGAACCTCAGAACACATGTCAGTGTGTCACTTCTAGGACATAGAGGGAGAAGGGTTGGTTATCCACATGTGAAAATGTATATTCTTGAAATAGGTTATGCTATAATAAAGCAGTGATTGTTAGGCAGTTTGCGGAGTGAATAATGCAGTGAGCTTATGTGCTTATTGTGAAGCACAATCATTAACAACAACAACAACAACAAAAAAACACTTGCATTGTGATGTCTTATTTTGACTCTTTCCTTGTACATTATATGTACTACTGTATACATAGCTCGTTTGCATATTTAAATAGGCCTAATACATATGTAACATAGCATGTGGCTACAAAAAATACAAGTTTTAATTTATTGGCATTTATTCTAATGAGAATGCCTTTCTTTGTGACTCCCCGTAATTGTAATTTATTCTTAATGATTTTGATGCATTTATGCCATACAATTAAAACAATTGCAGCAGCCGCTGGTGAATCATATTTGAGGGAATTGATTGTCACGACTTCCTTCTTTTATAATGCGATGTGATAGCCTATTTTCTCTTAAAATGGACAGATAGATTGTGTTTGCTTGTTTGGTTATTGTCCCCATATACATTTTAAGCACAACCCTGGACTTTGATCCGAATTTGTAATCAAATTTAAATCAAATTCTGATTGTAGTTAAAATATAATCAAGGGTATCATCAATATGGAATTGATTCTCATAAATAATCCTCCTGTATTTCATCTGTCTTTAATGTTTATTGTATTGGGGATGTTTAGATCGATAAGACGGTATATTCAGGAACATTCAGTGCTTCAGCACGTTTAGGGCTGTTAGTGACAGATATAAGTTGCAGATGTTCTCCCAGCAGGGTTAAGTAAGCTGTCATAGAGGGGGTCTGACAACAGAGGTGAAGTGTGTGTTTGTGTGTGCTTGACTTTTCTGTCTTTAAATTGACTGACTATTTAGCACGTTACTGGTCTTATTTTGCTTTATTCATTAATCTAAACATATTAAAGTGCCCCTTTTATGATATTATGAAAGTTGCTAATGTTGTTTTTGAGTCTCCTACAATATATTTACATGCATCAGAGGTCAAAAAGCAAACATTTTCTCATAAAACCCATTGTACATCACCTAATTTCTCAAAGAATCTGAAACGGTTCGTTCGAAGATTCAGTCTCTCGAAACCCCTCCTTTCTGAGAGCCTGCTCTGCTCTGATTGGTCAGATGGCCTAGTCTGTTGTGATTGGTCTACCGCTTACAATGTAAGTCGGAAACGAAGGGATATCAGTTCCAGCACATAAAACGGCATCTTCTCGACAACACAACACAATTCTTTCAGTCTCAGCTACAACTACAGTGTTTGAGGGCGGGGCAAAGTAGATGTTGTTTGTGGGCAGCCAATGAAAACCGTAGACTGGCATTATGCAAATTCATTATAAACCTGGTGTGTTACGGAAGTGCGAATGGAAATGCTGATGACTCGTTTCAGCAGTTCAGATTTGATTCTTTCTTTTAGGAGACAATAACTTTATTTGTCGTGCACTTTGATCTTCACAAACAGCCATTACTCACTTCTCAATAAAATTCTTAAAAGCGCTTCAATTTGCTCTGCCTCTTTTTTGGTTGACTTCACATTTGGTGAATGTTAACCAGTAGCCATGCAAGTACTATTAATTGTTTTAGGCTCTGTTAGTTGATGCAGGGTTTCTAAAATCTTTGACAATAGTTTAATAATAATATAGATTAATAATAATAATACAGACAATGATTTCATATAATGATGGATTTGAAAAAGAAGCATCACCATGGGGATGATATAGGAGATGCTCTGCAAGGTAAAATTGATCTTCCATTGCAAACCACATTCAGTATAAAATGCAGACTTTTCTTGATCCAATCAATTCCAGATGGATTAAATCAAGTCCTGTCCTACATTTTTCTGGAAGAGGCACTTGCACGTCACATTATGGGTTGCAGACGTTTCATGTGGACTTTACATGCACTCTTGTTTGGTGTGTGCCATTGGGAAATACAAAAAAAGTCAAAATATCGTGTTTGTGTCTTAAGCTTTCATCCTTTAGCGGGATCTTGTGTGTCTTTGATCGTCACAGAAATAACAGAGACGTTTTCTGACAGTTCTGATGGGCGTCATGATTAATGTTGAAGGATTGAATCTCTTCTCAGCATGTGATTCAGTCAAATTTACATTCTGTTTCGACGTTTAATTGAAGAGACGAATGCTTGTGTTGCTGTCTTTTGCATTTCAGATCATGTTAAAACATCTATCTTCAGGATGTAGAATTATGCATGAAATTAAATATGAGCCTTCTCATATCCGTACAACATCAGCAAAATTGAGTTTTACATTTTATGAAGAGATTTTGGTGCTTGTCTATGCAAAAATGCTTCCTGAGTGTTTATAGGAGAAGTAAAAGTGATGCTTCACTTATCAAACATTAGTGTCAAATAAAAACAATTTAACATGAAAATATTTCCCCTAGTGACCACTGACCCATATTGAAATAAATGAGGTACTAATGAAACCATTAAATTAGATTAAGAGTTGCTTTTGTCATTAATATAGAGTGTGACTTGTGTTAAAATATCTCTTCACGCAACACGACGGACAGATGTTGTGTTTGTGGGAGGTATTCACTCGCTCCCCGAGGCCATCATTTCTAATCATCTTTCCCGAATCTGTATCTTTGAAATTTCTAAAGCCGGCTGACAGGAGAAGAACGGCTCCTTATAATTCCCTCGGCCCGCGTTTGAAGCTCTTGTGCGATGATACTGAACTGTGGGTTCTGAAGGAAAAAGAGATTTGGATTAACTAAGATGCTGTCAGGCATATTTATAAAGCATGACTCAACTGATATTGTGCTTTGTGAGTCGTTTGTTCTCTGAGTCGTAGGACTCGTGTCTCCCCACTGACTCAACACCTGCCAGAGAGCCATTGCAAACGATCTCTCGGCATGAAGCTCAGGTGACCTTTAAAGGACATTGTTAATGATGCATTATCCTACACTTATCTTTTGGCAATGCAATATTGCACATCTGGCTTTTACAAACCTTATTGTGTAACATAAAGCTGAAGAATCAACAGACATGCAGCCTGCTCTTCATAAAGCGAGTATATTTCACCTTTTAATCTCCATCCGGGTGTTGTTTTGCTCATTAATCTGCTCTGAAGAGATTCGTCAGCGCTGGTGTGAATGCGTGGCTCTCAGCCAAATGAAAATCCTACTATTGGTTTTAGTTAATTCCGTTTGCCTGAATGACATTTTAAATGTGCAAGCCATTTAGCTGTGTTTTAAAGTTGTTGTTTTTTATAAGATTGTGAAAATGCACATTTGTTCCAGAAATGTTAAAGGATAGTTCATCCAATAATTAACTATTTTATTTTATTATTTTCACAAAGGAAAAAGAAAATTGGGATCTTCATTCAGCTCTCTCTGGATGCTGACGATCCACCACAGAATAAAAAAAATACTTTTAAAAAAACCGTTTTATCTCACAATTCAGATTTTCGGACTTTATAACACACAATTGTGAGTTTATAGCGTGCAATTGCGAGTTTATATCACGCAATTCTGACTTTATAATACGCAATTGAAAGTTTATATCACCCATTTCTGACTTTAACTCACAATTGCGATTATTACTCACAATAATGACCTTATAACTCACAATTGCGAGTTTATATCATGCAATTCTGAGGAAAAAAGAGATGTTAAATTTCCAACTGTTCATTGTGACCACTTTAGAGCAAAAACACACTTTTTTTTGTCTGTACATGAACTTGAATTTCGAAGCTTCTTTTATTTTCACGTAACTTTTCCTTTAAATTAAAAAATAGTAAAGATCTAAAATACATCCATTTGCACAGAAACTGCATAAATGTTGTCAATATATTGACTGAGGCCTAGACAGAAAATAACTGAGTAGTTCTTCTGAAGGTGACACTCTTCAATGCTCTGTTGTTTTGCTGTATATTTTGAACACTTACAGCTGTGTTTTATAAAATATAATAAACTACAGCCACCTGACGACTTAGATGTAAAGAGATCCCAGAGGAGAAATTCAGCTCTCACAGAGGCACTTATAGACCAGAGCTACATAAAACAAGTAAATAGCAGAGGAATGACTTTGTAAAAATAAGCTATTAAATAAAAAATAAGCATAAAATCCTGCTAATGAGGAACAAATAATGAGAAATATTATTCAAAAATGTTTTCTATACTTGCTGAACTTTTAAATCTGTATATGAAAACAAATAAGTCTGGCTTTAGATAATATTCATATTTAGCTGTGTTGTTGTTGTACAATGTAATGGCAGATGCCATAGAAGAATAATTTTAGTTTTCAGTGATCAGCTCTGAAAATAACTTAGTGTGAAGAACATTTAATAATCTGAAGATCCTTTTTGCACTAAAAAGAATCATATGCGTTTGGAAAGTTTGGATGTTAAAGGCTCTTTATGGATCCATATACATGCCAAGAGTGTCACACATATGATCTTTTTTTCTTTTTTTTTTAATGGACAGGTGAGATAAATGTAAAGTAGCTGTGAGGTGCAACAAGAAAGGATTCGGAGCCCGTTTTTCTGGCCCGGAACCTTTTATTCTGTAAAAACACATGGATCTGTGTTGTGTGGAAATATATCAGACACTCTTTATGTTCACCAATCACCCACACTGTAAAAAAAAAAAAAGTTGGATTAACTTAAAAAAGTAAGTTACCTGGTTGCCTTAAAATTTTGAGTTCATTGAAATAAAAAATTTGAGTTCTATTCTAATAAATAGAAACTCAAAATATTATGTTATCTGAACTACATTAATTATCTAAGTTGATTTGACGAAATATAAAAAGTTGTGATAACAAATCATCAAAATGAATTTTTACAGTGCAATAATCAGAGACCTGAGGTGCATGTTATAAGTGAAGACTGAGGATCGTAAATAGACTCGACTTGTAACTTTTGCCCATCAGAAGTGAAGGCCAGTTGGTGTTAAAGGCACTCGAGGAGTCAAAAACAAACTATAACGGTGCTGACCCCGTCCAGGTGTGAATGAGCCGTGTTTAGCCACTGGATGACTGTACTGTCAACACCTACATAATCCTCAATGCAAACTGTTCAGAATCTTCTCAGATGAGTCTCAAGGCTGAAGAGTCAATGGAGGAAGAAGGAGTGCTGGAGAAAACACTTGAGAGACTTTGACGGATGAAAGGATTAGTTGCTCTTGACAATATAGCAACCGTTATACTGTTATTATGATCCGGAGTACCAGTATTTATGGTTCTCACATTCTCTTAAAAATGTTTTTGTAAATAAATTGTGCCTACATATGCAATTATTGACACTAGCGTTCAAAAGTTTTGGCTCAGAAATGTTATTTGATAGAAATGAATGCTTTTATACAGCAAGTTTGCATTAAACTGACAAAGTAAAGACATTTGCTGTATAATGTTATTGTTATAATGTTTCCACAGAAATATGAACAGTTTTCATATTCATAAATGTTTCTTGAGCAGCAAATCATATATGATTTCTGAAGGACACTGAAGACTGGAGTAATGATGCTGAACTTTCAGCTTTGATCACAGGAATAAATTACAGTTTACAATATATTCACATAAAACAGCTATTTTGAATGGTAATAGTATTTCACAATATTACTGTTTTTACTGCATATTCAGAAATGCAACCTGTGGTGAGCAGAAGAGATTTCTTTCCAAAGCATTTTTTAAGATCTCACCGACCTCAAACTTTTGAACGGTAAATCTTTATGAATTAGTTGGCACGGATAGTGAAGGAAAAACATCATCAAGTGTGCACCCTTCATGTTCCTCCAGTATTGTTAAAAAGCATCCCAGCAAACAATTTATGGTTCTCAGAACGTTCTGGGAACGTTAGTTTTTGGTTGTGGGAACATTCCCTTAAGGGTTTGGTTCCCATGGAAAGTTTTCTTAACGTTCAGGGAAGGTTGTAACCCTGAGGGAACGTTCCCTAAATGTTAGTTTTTGGTTTGGTTCAAACTAACCTTTAGAGAACCATAAACTAACGTTCCCTAAACGTTCTGTGTTAGTGGGGGTGCACCTCAGCTCCCTCTTAGTGAAACTCTGTGGTTATAGAGGACAAAAGCAGAGAGAGAGAGAGTATTTTGCATGGTTTTTGAGATGATGTAGTTTGTTTATGTGACTAACGGGCTTTATGAAGGAATAATGTAAAGTTCCATCAGTGTTGAAGAGAGAACACTATAAAGCTCTAAAGGGGAAGTTCATTAAAGGACAAATTATGTTTAATATTGATCACTGTGCATTTCCATCAATCCTCAATGCTTCCTAATGCTGCTCACGTTGATAAACTGCAATTGACTGTTTTTTTTCATCTTTATCTTCTCACAGATTTTCCGCAGAGCTGACAAAAACGGTGAGTGTGAATCTGACCTTTTGCTGCATCACATTTAAAAGGTTTTCTTGTTTCGTTTACACAGCGGTTTAACCACAAGTCAAAAAGCTGTTTATTTCTCTGTAAATAAAACTTTTGCGTATTGTTATTTTGCAAAAAATAATCTGATACAATGGTTAACAATCTTTCTGGGCATGCATGGATTTGAAAGAAAAGTATTAAATTGCTCTATAATAGCTCACATTCTTTTAAAAGAGACATAAAAAAGACACTAATGAATCAATAAAAGGAATGTGAATTGCAGCTCAGATCATTTGATCATGTAAGTAATTATTTAATATTAAGATCTCAACATTTATGCATTAGGCTGAGCTTTTATTCAGAGCAACTCACATTGCATTAAAGATTTACATTTGATCAAATTCATGCATTTCCTGAATCAAACCTTCTGATCTCAGACTTGATTGCAGATTGGTATCTTTTTTTGCCTTGATCTTTTAATGAATCTTTATTTGCTTTTCATATCTAAGGGATATAATTGTGATATTATAGATATGCGATTACTATACATCAGTCTTAGTTTAATATGGGTTCTGAATGGAAGTTGTGTGAATATGATTTTACTAGAAACTATTTCAGTTTTCTACTTCAAAACTTCACGTTTAACTATATGTGTGTTACTTGCCATTTCTTTGTAATTGTTTGTGAAACTGACTCGCGATTTATAAGTGAAAATTGATTCCACACTAAATTGTTTTTCAGCATCGTTTCTGGGAATGCTAATATAGCCAGTTGCAAAAAAACAAAACATTTCATTTTATGCCGAATGCATGATATGCATGGTTCCTCTATGCCAGAGCCAGTGTCACGAAACCCTGTTTATTCTTCAAAAGAACTGTCATGCACGAAGACAGAGAGGGTGAAATGAAAAGAATGATGCACTGTCCAAACAAATCAGAAATGAGTGGCTGTCGCTGGGACAGCACGAGTCCTTTCAGAGGTCATTACCATTGTTCCAGAATGCCAATTACCTTCTTGCCACTTCAATCATCATTGCCAAGGACAGAGAGAAACAGAAAGAGAAGTGGAGTGGGAGAATATAAGAGCGTCAGAGAGAATAAGAGCCTGCGTATGTGCTGTGAAACTATAATTAGTGGGCTTTGATCAGGCAGCATCAATATTACTATTGCTCATAGTGAGTTAGTGTCAGTGATTTGAACAAACCCCTGATATTAAGTGTATATTTGCCATTTAAATTGTTTATCTAAACTCATCTTTGATCACCATAATTCCTACATGCCTTAAAATAGCTTGAATGTAACTCGACACCCTTGCCTCATTTAGTATGCGTGTTTCTATGAATATGCAAATGAGCCCCGCCTCCACTCACTCAGAGATCCGCTGGTCGACGATCACACGTTGATCTGGGGTGCGTTTCCCGAAAGCATCGTTAGCCAACTATGGTCGCAAGTTGGTCGCAATTTCCATTGAACTCTGTTGGTAACGACGGAACTTGCGACCATAGTTGGCTAACGATGCTTTCGGGAAACGCACCCCAGATTGGTTACAAGGTCGTGTGTGACGTCAGAAACACCAGCGATTTCACAGCGTGTTTTTGAGACTGTCTTTGGTTCACTGCAGTTTTAAGGAGGAAATACTCAGCAATGCTGTCGACTTATGCACTTACACATGGTTTATCTTAAAGCATATAAAATAAAAACACCACATAGACATATAAACATCATTAAAAGCTGGATTTTAACCGCAGGGGGACTTTAAAGGAGGGACCTGAGACCATAATATAATGCTTTAGGGTCAGTTTTGCACACGTGAAGCTTCTCGATATATTCAGAAATCGAATTATATCATAAAGCATCTCCGTGAGCTGTTGGTGTCAAACTAGAGCACGGCTGCTAAGTAGAACGTTGAGTTAGACGAGTTTTGTGAAATAAAAACAGAGTTTGGCTGGAATTCTCCTCTTGAGAGTAAATCAATGTTTTAGTCGAGTTTCAGCTCTCATGTGTGGATTTTGAGCTCAGTGACTTGAAGGGAGATTATTTAAAGATTAGAAGATGAGTTAAAAGCAGCCCGTCCTGCTTCACACTAACCTAGTTAATACACTCTCCCACGGGCCTGTGTTGATCAGTGGCTTTGTGCTGGTCATTTATAAAGCCAACTTATCTGGGTTGTGTCTGTTACACTTTGAGGAAGAGATCAAACTAATTAACTTTAGAGTATTAATGCAATAAGTGTTGGTATTCAATTTAATTCAGTGAAATATCACCTATAAGCAGTTGTTTTGCTTTATAGGAAATGCTTTATTTTACTTCTACAATAACATTAAATGCAAAATCATTGTTATTTTAGTATTATTTATATAATATATAATATTTAGTTCTGTCAAATCGATTTATCGCATCTACCATAATATTTTGTAAATATATAATATGATATATAATAAACACAAACACCAATATATTTACAAACGTTTGTTAGATGTGATTAATCGCGATTTATCGATTTGACAGCACTAATAATATAGTATTTAGTAATCATTTTAATTAGCTTTTATTTTTATATTTTCAGTTATAACTTTAACTTCAATTCTATTTAGTTTAATTTATTTTTATTTCAGTTTTTATCATTTTAGTACTTTGTTTTCAACTTTATTTAATTTATTTAACTTTATCTAATGCACAATTAATTATTTTTGATCAAATGACAACCCTAATAATAATTAATAGTCTAATGTTTGTGTGAAAAAAATTTTCTGTATGTATTCTGAAGATTGAAATTATGAAGAAATTTTATTGGGTAAGAAAACAAATTAGTGCATGTTCAGGGTTAGTTGGGTTATTTAAATTTGAAAGGATCCATCATTGGCAGATTTAGGCCATTGCTTGTTGATTTCAGTGCTCTAATGGTTAGTAATTAACTTTGATGTGTAATTGTATGTATGTTTAAATAGTTTCCGGTGTGTTCAGAGACATGTTAAGTCAGTTATTGGTTGTTTATTTTCATCAAAAGTTGGACTTTCATCTGTGGCCTAAAAACTGCTCAACCAATGGTGTGAGTTAGGGGTGGAGCTTTCTGTTTGACTGACCAATGACAGACAGGGAACAGGGTAGTTTGTGAAAACAGTCATAGGGCTCTATCAGCACAATGCAGCAACAGGCGCGACACAAGTGTTTTTTGCTAGTTTCAGCCTGACACAGTTTTCATTTTCACGTCCTGCGCCACGTTGTTTAAATAGCAAATGCATTTGCACCCATTTGTGCCCATGGCCTGCTGGTCTGAAAACGAGGTGTGTTCAGGCGCATTGTTGGCGCGTTGCTATTTTGAGGCAATTGAAATAGACTGCAGTATTTTTTTTTTTTTTTTGGAAAGCGCACGTTAGTAATGTGCGCCTATAGGCAGGCCCACAACTCTGTTTATTACACACACAGGAGCACACAAACATGCCAAATATAAAAATAAAAGGATTACATTTACATATATTAATTTAGCAGACGTTTTTATCCAAAGGGACTAACAAATTAGAACAATAGAAGCAGTTAAACTAACCATAGGACAACAAAATGTAAGTGCTATAACCTTTCTCAGTTTAATCTAACGCAGAACCCGTAAAGGTTTTTTTTTTTTTTTTTTTTTTAGAAAGGAAGAGAAAGCGTTAGTATTACTGGAACAAGTACTGCTAAAAGAGATGCGTCTTCAACCGTTTCTTGAAAATGACTACAAGAATATGTGAGAGGACACTGTAAAATATTAATATTGTGTACATTAAGACATGATGAATCTGGCTTGTCCTGTAGATGGTCTGTTTGCGCTTTAACGCAGATCCGTTTTAGTTTTCTCCATGTAAATAGTGAATCCGCCATTGTGCGAGCTCGACTGGCTTTTAAAGGGAATGGGAGATGAGACTCTGATTTTTTTGCACGTTTCGCCCAAAACATACCCATTACTCATTAAGAGAATAGGGACGACCCTTTTAGACCATGCGCCGGGAGCACCGACCATTTTTCCCATTATTAAACTAGCAAAAGGGGATTTGGACACGACTTTAGTGCACTTAGATTGTTAAATAAGAGCCCGTTATTTTGCAGTTTTCTTTGCTTCAACTTTTAAATGACATGCTGCTTCTTTAAATTCAAGTAACTGCTTGAATATTCTGGTTGTAGTTTGTTCTTCTACTAACTGTGTCACCCCACAGTCGTGTGCGTTGCATAACTGAATCATATTGCCTGAAAGAAGGTCAGTTTCAGCATCTGCCTGAGCCCGTCGCTGCTGGCCAATCGAATGACAAACGGCACGTCAAGCATGTCTACGGCCCCTTCGGCAGGGCCCGAAATACTGTCAGCACAGAGACACATAGAGAAAATGAGAATCTGGGGAATGTAATGAAAAAGGGAGACAAAACCGGCTGTGAACGCCCACTGCGACTGTCTCTTCACACACAAACGGCACTTTCCCTTCTGCTCTTCTGCATCTTCCTTACACAAATTAGCAAATGTTCAAGCTTTCTGTCTGAATATTCATCATTTTCCTCCTGTCCTTTAAACCCCGTTTCTCGTCCCCTCCCCCTCATTCCCTTCTTTATTCCTCTCTCTGCATGTTCCGGTTTCTTTCAGCGCTCAGACAAACAGACAGATTGGCTGGGGCTTCAGAGTGTTTGTCTGCTCACGTTGCATCTGTTGACTCAATCTGACAGCGCTGCTGGTCGAGTTAGTGGTGAAGCAAACCTCTCAGAACTCGAGAGGAAGAAAGATGAGGAAAGATGAGTGTGATAATGAGGATGCAGGAGCTGAAAATATCAGGAAAGAGGAGAAAGGAGACGATTGTTTAAAAGCTAATCATGTTGCAAAAAGAGAACATGGAAGTAAAAAGTGTGCTATTCAGTTGATTGGTCATACGTTTCTTTAAGGCTTCTCTGAGTGGTGTTTTTTAAGTCCGTTGTGAATGATTCCTCATTGATTTGTTGAGGAGAGGTGTGCTGTTACTTTATTATGACATACAGTATCTAGAGACCAGAATATAATTGGAGAGTAGGGACCATTAAAATCCTAGTAACCATTCAGAACATTCTAGAAACATTCAGAACATTCTAGAAACCTTTCAGAACATTCTAGAAACCATTCAGAACATTCTAAAAACAATTCAGAACATTTTAAAAGCCATTCATAACATTCTAGAAACCATTCAGAACATTTTAAAAACCATTCAGAACATTCTAGCAACCATTCAGAACATTCTAGCAACCATTCAGAACATTCTATCAACCATTCAGAACATTCTAGCAACCATTCAGAACATTCTAGAAACCATTCAGAACATTTTAAAAACCATTCAGAACATTTTAAAAACCATTCAGAACATTCTAGAAACCATTCAGAACATTCTAGCAACCATTCAGAACATTCTAGAAACCATTCAGAACATTTTAAAAACCATTCAGAACATTCTAGAAACCATTCAGAACATTCTAGCAACCATTCAGAACATTCTAAAAACCATTCAGAACATTCTAGAAACCATTCAGAACATTCTAAAAACCATTCAGAACATTCTAGCAACCATTCAGAACATTCTAAAAACCATTCAGAACATTCTAAAAACCATTCAGAACATTCTAGCAACCATTCAGAACATTCTAGCAACCATTCAGAACATTCTAAAAACAATTCAGAACATTCTAGCAACCATTCAGAACATTCTAGAAACCATTCAGAACATAATAGCAACCATTCAGAACATTCTAGAAACCATTCAGAACATTCTAGCAACCATTCAGAACATTCTAAAAACCATTCAGAACATTCTAGCAACCATTTAGAACATTCTAGCAACCATTTAGAACATTCTAGAAACCATTCAGAACATAATAGCAACCATTCAGAACATTCTAGCAACCATTCAGAACATTCTAGAAACCATTCAGAACATAATAGCAACCATTCAGAACATTCTAGCAACCATTGAGAACATTCTAAAAACCATTCAGAACATTCTAAAAACCATTCAGAACATTCTAAAAAACATTCACAACAGCAGCAGCTTAACTACCACAGTACAATGCATCGTTGAATGCTATTCACAACTGTTTCCTGAAACCATATTGTTGCAAATTGGTCGTTCAACCATGTTGGTTAATGATGTCATGCAGGTGGAGGAGTAATAACTTAATAATAACTTGAATGAATCTGTTTGAGATCAAATTAAGATGTCTAATTACAGACATACATCTTCTCATTTTTCTCAGTTATTTTGATTTCCAGATTCAATCATAGGCTCATTCTTACGTATAGAGCACATTTGCACATGCACTTTTAAAAAAAATGGTGCTTTAAATCTCTTGGCAAACTAAAAGACGTAAATGTAATTTGTATGTATTCTAAATAAAAGATATGCTGAATGTCACCTTGCTTATTTTGCTCAAGATAAGGATTTATTGACTCCACATGTCATGCAAACAAGTAACTCTAAGCTTCTAACCACAGCTCGAGAGCTATTGTTCCAAACACACAACTTTGCGAATGTTCGATAGAACTATAGTTTTAACTATAGTTACACAGACTCGTTGAACTATGCTGATGATAAAAACAGAACTTGCGACTATAGTTGGCTAACGATGCTTTCGGGAAACGCACCCCAGAACACTCTTGCAACCGTCCAGAAAACCCTAGAAACTAGTGGTTGATATTTGACATTTTTTAATGTTTTAATCAGTTTTTCTGTTTGGTCGACGTGTCGGCAGTGGGACTTTTATTATGATGGCATAATGTATTTTGACATCGCTGAAAATGCCAGCGCCTGAGCAAAGAGCTCCCATTCTCCATCTATAATAGTTTACAGTCTTATATGATACACAAACAAAGAATACCTAAACAAAGCAAGTAAACAGTATGCAAAAAAAAGTGTTATACAAATTTTAAACCCTAGATTTTGAATTATGCTGTGCTAAATCCAGTTGCCCATGTCATTTTCACTGTGTGCTGTATGTAAAATTAGTTTTTATTTTATTTTTGCACTATTGATTTTTTTTCCATCCGAGGTACTACCTCTCTTATGTTACCCGAGTTGAATTATCTGTGAAAATTGCACTTTTTTAGATCTGTTCTAGATCTAGGTGGGGTTAGTTTCTGAGCATACTGAGATGAAAAATTACATGTGAAAACTGCAATTCTCCAGCGAGAGCCACTGAGTGAGAAATAGCTTAAAGAAGCAGATGACTGGAGGTTTTGTGCTGAAATAAAGCATTGTATTGGCAGAAGCCAGAGACTGTCCTGTGAATTCCAGCTTTGTTTGATTTAAAAGAATTTCCTTTTGAACCACGTCTTCAGAAAAAAAAAATGTTTCTTTGTACTAAGGAAAGATACTGCCTCTTTTAAAATGTGCTTTTAAGTATTCAGATGATACTGTCTTTTCTTGCCTCATGTGGAAATAAAGCTACTTTAAGCATAAAATATTAATACAGAGAATAATCCAGGTGTTTGCAGTGTCTCGTTACTGCAGGGCAATTGTGTCCCTCATACATAAATGAATAATTCTGCATCCAAAATGCTCAAAAAATATTTCAATTTCTTCTTCAATATATATATATATTTTTTTTTTACAATTGCAAAGAATGCATTGAATAAGTTTGACCACCTGCTGCATATTTGAACCTGCTCTGTTGAGCTCGTGTTCATGCAGAGATGTATGAATCATCATTTTTTCCATTTTTTTTTTTTTTTTTTTTTGTTAGACCTTCATCATTCAGAAAAAGAATGTCTCAGAAATTCTCCTTCACTCTGGCATTCAGCCATTTCTCCAAGTGTGACAGGGGTGAGATGTGATGTACGTATTAGCCTCAAAGAAACCCATTATTTTGGACCCTTCCAGCGAAGGACAAACGTGGGCATGAGAAAAGAGACGTCTGTGTGTGTGCTACAAGCGCTAAAGCTGCAGGGCAGGTTCTGGATGGACCGGGTCTCTCCTGTGAACACCTGCTGACATTTGACAGATTCACTCATGCAGAGTTTGACTCTGTTTAAGGTTTATCCACTAAACACCTCCAGGCCATGGAGAGCTCATTTGCATGCAGTGTGAATATATTTAATTCTGGTGCAGTACAAAAAAAATACCTGGTAATTTTGTTGCACCATCAAAACAAAAAAAAGTGTAATTTAAATGAAGCTATGAGGCATGAGAAGATTTAGAGGCTTGCAGTGCACAGCATTATTGTTGGTTCATTTAGAACTGGTTTGATGTGCTTGATTTTTTTGTAAAGATATTGAGGGCGAAGTATTGCATCGGCACAATTTTCCCATGCAATCGGAACTAATTTTGTGCATCTTTGTTCTTTAGTGAAACAGCCCTAAAGATGCATGGAAAAAACTGTACTGTTAGTGTCATTAAATGTTTTTAAATGCCTAAACCCATGCATTTTTTAAGCGCAGATGCGTGCATGAGAGGGAAACAAATCAGGCTTTAACAGAACAAATTCCTGAAGTAACTGCAGACGAGGTTCTGTCACATCGCTCCACCCTTGCTAGAGAGGAGATGTGTTTGAAGCACAGCATGGAATGGGTGGGAAACGCTTAGGAAGATGCATTAGAGAATGTTGATCCCCAGACAACAGCACAGAATGGCACATTAGTTTGAGACTAAATAAGGCAGAGCAGCAGAGTAGATAAAAGTCTCCCGAGAGCCGGACTGTTTTCTCCAGTGCCTCCATTAACCACGAGAGCTGACTGCAGATTGAGCTCTTACTGGACTTCAGATATCACTCAGAATTAAACTTTGACCTTGAAACGTCAGACGATGTTTGGCAAAAAACAAAGCAAATGTTCACAATCCATAGATGACTGAAATCAATGATGCAAACTCAATTCTGATTGTCATGCTTAATTACTTTTTTTTTTTTTAAGTGGATATTTTAAATACCAGTCTAAACAAGCGCACTTTGTCCCTGGCATGTTCATAAGATCATTGACAAAGATTTTTAATAACATTAATATATTGCATTTTTGTGTATATTTTTACTTTATGTATGCATTAGTATTAACATTTTATAGACATACTTTTACTATCCAAGTCATGTCACAACATTTGAGATGTAATTCACATATGATATATTGTATATTTGTATTATGTAAATTTCAAAAGAACAGCATTTATTTGAAATAGAATCTTTTGTAACATTTTAAACATTTTACTATCATTTCGCATCACTTTTTTTGCACCAATGGTAAATAAAAGTCTTTTTTCTTACAGATCCTAAACATTTTAATAGTAGCATATCACTTTATTCACTTTTGTGTATTATTCCAGATAGTGAAAACAGATACATATTTAACTTGCAAGTGACCCAGATTCGTATTAAAAATTCAGTTGAGATCAAATTTCGCTGTTATACTAAAACAGATATATCACATACTGATATTTGTGTATAACCCAATTCAGTGACCCACTAAATTTCTAGTATCCAAATATGCCTTGGAGATTACAGAAGTTCTCAAGCAAACCCGCTGATACTGTAACTGGAATCATTCTTGCTGAGGTTTCTTCCAACCTAATTCATTTTCTGAAGATGTAAAGGATCTTGTTTTTCTTAAGTGCATCTTTGGCTGGCTAGTGTGTATTTTAATTACCCAAATACAGAGGACGTGTTCTGGTCAGTGAAGCCGTCTGTTGTGAAGAGACTGAACGCAGATGGCCATTACATTTTCTCTTGAATTAACTGGAGATGCTGGAGAGTTTTCTAATGCTCTGAATGTGTTCTCCTCCTGTGTAATTAAGTGTCTTGGCCTGAAAAATGTAGAAACATTCAAAGCTTGTTCATGCATTAGGGAAATTGCACATTTGTGGATCACATGGTTATTTGAAGAAGTTTTGCTGTGTGCATGGATTTTTTTCAAGAATAAATAAACCTCTGTGTGATTTTTAGTGAATTGTAAGTCTGATTACCGGTTTGACAGCATCAGTCTAATCATTGTTCTCTTTGACTTGTCAGTAGTTGATCTCTAGATCAGAATGATGTGTGCTTTATAAATGATGAGTGTTTTACTTCTTTCTCAAAGAACCTGATCATCTGATCTCTGGCCCTGGAGACACACTTCTCTTTGCCGTCTGTCTTTGATTTATGCATGAAACTTTTCTCTGTTTCAATATAAAAGTGATCAGAGGCTTACATCAGGCTACTTTATATATTTCACTATTTAATAATAATCATTTCCTCTGAATCTCAGTCTGTTCTTTAACCCTAAAAAGTATAAGCCGTGATCAAAACTTTGCAAGTAAAATCATTTTAGTGTAATTGTGCAAACGTCCACCTTCACGTGATCTGAAACCTGATTTTTATAAAGTAAACGTAAGGATAACTTTGATATTGTTAGTAATATTTTAAGATGAACTCTAGAAGCAACTCAAATATGATCATTAGGATTTTGAGGAAGGTTGTCTCTCAATCATCATTGTATTGCATTGCATTATGTTTTAAAACTACAGAGCTTTGATCAAAAACTAAGCATTTAAATATGACATATTGGCAGATATTGATATTTATGTGCATTTTATGTAAGTATCTGCTATACTGTTATAAAGATCTAATTTACAAGCATCAGAATATCATCTTGCTTTTTGGCCACATTTCAAGGTTCAAGTTTTTATTGTCATTTTTGTCAAGGTATTTTATTGTCATTCTGTACATGTTGTTGACACATGAGAACGAAATATGTACTCAGGTCCAGCAGCGTAATAAAAAAAGACTTAATACACTAAATTTAAAAATAACTTATTTAAAATCTTACGATGTGAGCCATAAAAGCCTGACGTATCAAATATGATACCCAACAAAAAAACACATATGCAAACCTGTTACAATTTAAAGAAAATGATATATATTTTTTATTTCACATGTCAGACAGGATTAAGCAAATCACAGAGACTTAGCAATGGCAAGAAAGGAAGTATTTCTCCCAAATCCTTTTTTGCACATCATTTTCTAGTTCATATTGGCTTTATTAGATTAGATAGATATTATAGATATTAGATCTAGAGTTTTCCACATTCTGAAAGTCAAGTCAAACGTCACCATTGACGTGGAGCTCTCGTGTCATCAAACCACAAATGCACAAGTGGAGGGCTAAAAGAGTCGGTGTGTTTCGTGATAAATGTCTGAGATCCGACGTGATGCACACGATCTGTCAGCCATGAATGAGTGCTGTCACATATTGCTGTGTAAATCCCCCTTTCTTCTCTCTGGGCTCTTGATGGATGACACGTTCTGCACTTTAGCTGATAATAAGAGCAGATGCACTGACGGCAGTTCTCGGATCAGGGTTGATCTACGACATCTGGCGTCAGTAAAAAGCATTGCCAGGTGTTTAACTGACCTGAGAAAGACAGTCACCGTGGGCCGAGGAGAATATATTTCAGCCAGCGTTTCTGGTCCATTCACCAACTGTTTGATGTGTATTGCACACAAAACTGGAAAGATCTTGCGAACATTGAAAACTACGTCTCAATTTGCACAGTTTTATATCTGGCCATCAGGACATCAAATGTACTAGGCTGATATTATGAATGATAAGTAAAGGGTAACTAATTTACAAAGTTTGTATGGTTTGGGGCTTCAAAAGAACCCAATATAGAGTATAAATACATATAAATATATATATATCCATATACATTTACACCATAAACAGAAATTCAAGTAATTTCTTTCTTTCTCAAAACTGAGTTTTGATTTCTAAGTGATCAATGTATAAGTGTTTTCACACATGATCATTGGCTGTAGGTCATCATCAGTAAATGAGTGTTTCCCAAATGATATTTAAAGGGATAGTTCACCTCAAAAATAAAATATTTTACTCACCCGCATATCGTGTCAAATGCATAAGACTTTCGGTCATCTTTGGAACACAAATGAAGATATTTTTAATGAAATCTGGATTTAGTTTATTAATGTTTTGTATCGTCAGAGTTTTAGATGTAGAATTTCAAAAATCTCCCAGATTGCATTAAAAATATCATAAAGATAAACAAAAGTCTTTCCAGTTTGGAACAACATGAGGGTAATTAATGTCATTTCTGTGTGAGCTAACCCTTTTAATGTACACAATTTATTGCTTTAAAGCCCTTCTAGATGAAAAGTGACTCCAAGTATCGACATAGAATTTTAGGACACTTGCCATTTTTTCTTGATAATTATCATTCCTATCAGGTACATTTTTAATGTACATTGTACAATACATTTTCTAAACCTATTTCTCAACAAAAATAAATCTTGGCACCAGCTGTTTGCTGATCCTCTCTGTCGTGTGTTCTTGCAGACGATGGCAAGCTGTCCTTCGAGGAGTTCAAAGCCTATTTTGCAGACGGGATTCTCACAACCGACGAGCTGCGGGAGCTGTTCTACTCCATCGACGGACGGCAAACTAAGTATATACTTTATACTATATACTACAAACACACAAAGCCAACGCACTTCAAGGTTGCCACACTGCGCACAGTATAAGAGTGCAAAAAGTCTCATTTAAAAGTTGTATTTAAAGGATTTAGGCTAATTATATATGGCAACATATTTACAAAACTCAGTGCTATTTTTCTAGTGCAATTAATAATTCATTAGAAAGCTGGCTGAATATTATTTTATAAAGAACTTCGTCTGCAATTTTAATTAATCATGGCAGCAGTAATTCATGAAATGATGATTAAATGATAGAGAAGAGCGTTATGATGCTCGAGAACACTCTCTGCTGTTTAAGATCGATTCGGGTGCTTTTGAAGTGAGAAGTAAATATATATTATCTATTATAAAATTATGTTTTTTATTGCAATGAATCAGCAGTGTGCAATATGTGGAGAATATATCTGTATCTGTTCTGATTTTTATAGAGATAATTAACTGTTCTCTCATCATTTACTCACACTAATGCATTCCTGGTGTGTTTGACTTCCTTTCTTCAGATAAACACAAATTTTGACATTTTGAGATTTTAACAAGATTTTCACAAATGAGGTCTAATATGAGTCAGTAATGCCACTGAATTTGAGAACTTTGAGAACAATTTTTTTGTGATGCTGTACAGTCACATTAAAGTCACATGATTGTTGCTTCCTCCACACCCGACCCGCACTAATTATTTGAGCCTTTCTGCATCGTTTTCTGATTTGCATGATTCCATTAGTGAATCACAACAACGCAAACAGAGCGTGCATGAGTAGACAGAGTTCATAGTGAACGCCCACCACAGTTTATCTTTGAGTTTAGGTGACCTGTATCCTTAGCAACCTTACATGTTCGTTCCCTAATTAGTCGCCTTTCAGAGAGGCGTGATTATGTTGCGCCGCATGCCATAGCTTTTTGAAGCATCTGGAACGAAAACGAACAAGCATTCGAACGTTCACGCGCAGGAGGATCAAAGTATTTCCTGAGGTGGCGTGTATGAATCAAAGCATGGAGAATTGTGTTCCAGGAAGCCAAGGAATCCACAGAACAAAGCTGCAAATTTGACTTCACAAAGAACTGCATTGCAGAGCTGCCACACACACACACACACACACACAAAGGGCCACAAATTTCCAAGCTCAGATTTTCCTCTGAAAATGGAGCATATTTCTGCAATCAGTCAGACTGGTCACTAGGTAATTACTGTATTCAGAAGCCCGTAGTAAATTAGTCTAGTCAAGTTAGAGTCTTAAAATAGGTGTGCTTCATGCAACGCGTGCGTCTCGGCTCATTTTAAACAGCTCCCGTCCTCATTACGCCGTTAAACCAGTCTGTTGATTTACAGACCCCTGGGAAATATTCGTTAGAAAATGACCTTATTTTTTTCTTCATGCCATGGATAAATGTACCTGCTGGAGTTTGTGTTAGTGGCCGTGAATCGGTCCTACTGTATGACCACATATGCAAACTTTCAGAAACTTTAAAGATCATTTTTTACATTATTATTGCATGTCTTGTCATGAATTATTCAGCTGACTTAATCCCTTCAGTCATATAGAGACACTTTTCACCATCCAGTCAATTCCAGATGGATAAAATCCATCCAAATGCATCAGTTTGCGTCAGTAAAGTGGCCTATTCCATAGGCATGTATTAAATATGATCAAATGTTTTATTCTGGGTTCAGACTACAGAATATATTTTTTACAATAGGCACTGTGTCAGATTATGCGATTTTGACTCCCAAATTCTTGTCAAGAAACACGTTGCTTCCCACCCAATCATCGCTCGCGGTCTTCAACGACGTGCATGATGTCGTCGAGAAGGCGGGACTTGTTGTGATCATAAACAAACAATGGCTACCGAAGCGCATGGTTTTCACTGACTGTCTTCCGTTGCATAATTCCACCTCGTTTCGGCATATAATATAATATACAAATATTACATTTATTATATCCTATGTAATGGTTAATGGACGACGCTAAAGTCCATTAATGCCTGACAAGGACACCTCGTGGGGCATTAACCCGCTAATACCATGGTCACTTGACAAATAGCACATTTTTAAAACATTGGTTTATATTTTTATTAGTTTTACAATCGAAATCTAAAGTTTTTACAAAACAATAACTTGGTTTCCCTGGTTACGCCTGATGGTTTATTTAGCAACCGGAGATAGCCTATGTATAGTCCGCTCAGCTCGTAGAACCCTTTAGTTTAGCTAACTTACCAGACAGAAAGTTAACGTATTTTATTTTATTTTTTCATGTAAGTTAGGCTTGTCTAGCGGCGGTACACTTTTGTTTTCAAACTAGATGTTTGTTTTGATATAATAAATTGCAAACGGATACTTTGACTGCCTGTTGCTATGGTTACTCACAGCTGATGTAGCCAGCGCATTTATTTATTAATTTCGAACGGTAAACAGTCAGTTTTACCAGAACTCCTTTACTTTTTGAATTAAGTAATGGACACCCTGCAGCCAATCAGAATCGAGTATTCACCCAGACCATGGTATAAAATTGTATAATATAATATTAAATTTAGAATGTGAAAAATAAATTTTATTTGTAGTGAAATGTATTTGGAAAGCTGTGTACAAAAGAGCTTCTGTGCTCCTATTGGTCAACACCACAGATGTGGCAGAACCCGTCTTGGGGGACCAAAATAAACATGCTAGCCTTTCTGTCATGACGTCACACTGGTTGTCGTCCACTATACGAGATAAAATGATCTTATGGAAGGCCATCAGGGCCAAAATCTTGGGCCTAATGGCTTTCCATAGATTCTTAAATCCCGACACCCATCGCCGTTTACGAATCCCCATAACACATGGATCAGGCGGATATCATGTGGTCTGAACTCAGCGTTAGTCTGTGGATAGTAGTGTGTTAATATACACCAGTTTGGACACAATGCAATTCAATTACCTAATTCATTCAACTAGTCCCTTTTCTCCATTTGCTTTTTCCGTCCCTCAGTCTCAGCGAAATATTAAAAGTCCATTAATGCTATCAGGGAGCACTCAAAGCAAAATCAGCCAATTATTGCGCCTGAGACTACACAGGGTTCATAATTGTGTTTTGGCTGCGATGGCGATTTAATGTGACAACACGTGCTGGGGTATTTAGATTTGTTTTCGTCTGCGTAAGAATATGAATGTGGAGTTCGGCATGAAATGCTCAACCCGAGAGTTGTGGGATGGTGTGATTGTGCAAGGCTTTATTCTCTGGCATGTTTCCTCCACACCATCTTTGCTTTTAGTGTCATCGCATTTTATAATATTCTTATGTGATCATATCCAAATAAATGCATGTATTTGTCAAATTCTAAATTTAATATTATATGTTATAAAAAATATTTTATTTTATTTTATTTTATTTTATTTTATTTTATTTTATTTTATTTTATTTTATTTTATTTTATTTTATTATAAACCGCTTTATCCTCTTCAGGGTCGCTGGGATGCTGGAACCTAATATTATATTATATTATATTATATTATATTATATTATATTATATTATATTATATTATATTATATTATATTATATATAATTTTTAATAGCAACAAATCAGCAGTTTGCAATACACATTAGAATTAGAAAAGTAATGTGTTTTTATTTTATTTTAAAATAAAATTTTTAATATAGACACTCTGCTACAATAGAGTTTACACAATATGCATATAATATAAAATATTATACTGACAATTTTGACTGTGCAAAAACAGTGTGAAATAAATATTGTGGTTGTTCTTTGCTTTATTTATTTATTCCCGTGGGTCAGTGGTTTAGAGACCCGCTGTTTGCACATGATATATCAAATTGGTTTAAATCATTTTAGTGCAGATTTAAGAAAGGGTATTTTTTGTTGTCCTGGTTTTCCCTCATTAGTGAGATCATTATCTCTGCGAGTTAGCATCTGCTGAGAGATATCTCCTGTGAACAGAACGATGTAATTGGACTGTTTACACTGTAAGTGTGGCGGCGCTGAGGACGGCCCACACTAATGACACCGCTCTCGAATCCTTGACTCTTCTCCAATTCAATTAAGACTTTTAATCTTATGACTCATTTTATTCTCTCTCCTCTTCCTTTTCCAGTAACCTCGATACAGACAAACTATCAGGTAGGTGTGGACAATTTCTTTAAATTATCACACTGGAATGAAAATAAAGATGGAAGAGGTGTTTCTTCAAGTGGCAGTAATTAAAAAAGAAATGTAGCTTTAGGAAACAGGTTCTTCACACATTTCACATTCGAGAAAGCATCTTAAGTGGTTTTGTTATTACTTTGCAAGGTCATAATCTGTTAATATCTCCTACTATATTGAGAATCTGAACACTTTTGCACCTTGTTTTGAATATTATCTGTCTTGGATAGTGTGCAAGATTAATGCATCCTGATTTGTATACTAAAGATGGTATATGTGTTTTACATTTTCTGGTGGATTTCTGAAGTGTGCATCCATGCATGTTTTGAGAGTAATACATTTTATGTGAATTAGTTGAGCTAGTTTCCAATGCAAAACATTACGCAACCAAGCAGTCTGTAATATCAATGTATAAAATTATGACATGG
>JAULUF010000007.1:607500-612500 GCA_031834385.1 Semotilus atromaculatus | reverse complement strand
TTCAGTCATTGTTGAATAATTGGTTGAGTGAATGTTTCAATGACTCACTCATCAAGACTTGTTTAGTTTCTGAATGATTCAATCGTTTTTCAAATAATTGGTTGAATTAATGATTCAATGTCTCACTCATAAAGACAATTTGTTACTGAATGTTTCAGAGTTGCTGGGCGAATCGGTTGAATGAATCAGACTATTAATACAACATTCAGTAATGCGGTCACTTGTGTAACTACACCCAGCACTATATCAGGCTTTTCGTCCAGCCCTATGTAAAGATAGTCTAAAATTATGTAATATTTGTAAGTTATATAATTTGTTTTGTAGAAATGTTTTTCGTTATGTTTAAATAATAAGAGTAATACATTTTGTAATTGTGTCTGTGTCTTTGTTCTGTTCTCGACACGCAGCTGATCTCATGAATTAATCAGTGCTGCACAAGAGTTCTCAAAGCTATAGTTTCATACTGAAAATCAATACATATGCAAATGATCTCCAGCTAAAAACGCAGCCCGTTCAGAAATCTCCAGCTTTTTCCACACGTTTTTGAGTCTGTGGTCTGTTACATCAGAAATGTGCATCTGATGATAATAGCAGAAGTGGGTCAACAACAGCCTTGAGACTTCTGACTCATGTGAACATATGTGGGTGACGTCAGCAGGGTTACAACATTGACAAGGTTATTCACATTCAATGTTATTCGCTTATGCTCATCAACTATTGGCAGTGATCACAGACGCACAGATGCTGGTCTTCCAGCTGTCTTCATCACATCCACATCCACTCACTGTCTTCTGCTGGATATTCACTGAAAACAACACCATCATAGTTTTAAAGTCCCCCTGTGGTGAAAATCAAGCTTTTGATGTTGTTTATATGTCTATGTGGTGTTTTTAATACGCTTTAAGACAAAGGATGTGAGAATTCATAAGTCGACAGCATTGCTGAGTATTTCCTCCTTAAAACTGCAGTGAACCAAAGACAGTCTCAAAAACACGGTGTGAAATCGCTGGTGTTTCTGACGTCACAAACGACCTTGTAACCAATCAGATCAACGTGTGATCGTCAACCAGTGGATCTCTGAGTGAGTGGAGGCGGGGCTCATTTGCATATTCATAGAAACGCGTATACTAAATGAGGCAAAGGTGTCGAGTTACATTCAAGCTATTTTAAGCCACGAAGAAAAACAATTAAAGGAAAAAAAAAGGTTTAAATATGTCATTTTGGTGATCAAACATGAGTTTTAAGGGATAAAATGCAAAAGGGACTTCAAGCATAATATTAGCACAAAATATATTTATACGTTCCTATGATGCAGAATATTAACAGAGGATCTGGGCTCTTTTTCTCTGTAGGATTGAAGTTAAAGTCCCAGAGCATCTTATCATACAGAAGAACAACAGAAGATGTGGCCGTCGAGTGCAGAAGAACATGTGTTTGTCGCCTACTGATCCGTACTCGGGCATTCTCACTACCGGTAACACACACACACACACACACACACACACAGCTTTTAAAAGACAATAGTGTTATTATTCAGCTCAATTTAGTTCAATATTATTTAGTTCATTAACAGTGTGAACAGTGCAAAGGTTATTAATTATGAAGCGACTTACATTTTAGACATAATATTACAAGTCTGTTTTTGCTCCACTAACGACTAAAGTTCCATATACTTATTTTTACATTGAGTGACTCACTCATAAAGACTTGTTTCATTTCTGAATGATTCAATATTGTTGTTGAAAGAATTGGTTGAGTGAATAATACAATGACTCACTCATAAAGGTTTGATCACTCATAAAGACAATTTATTACTGAATTATTACTGAATTTATTACAGTGTTGTTAAGCGAATCAGTTGAATGAATTAGACTATTAATTCAACATTCAGTAATGCAGTCACCTACTGGTGTAAGTCTGTAACTGCAGCCAGCTCTATATCAGGCCTTTCGTCCAGTCCAATGTCTAAATAGTAAAGCTAGTTTAAAGTTATGTAATATTCGTAAGTTATATAATTTGTTTTGTAGAAATGTTTTTATGTTTAAATAATGAGTCATACATTTGTATTTCAATTTAGTTCAGAAACAGTGTGAATGTTGCAAAGTTTATTAATTATGAAGCAAACTCAGTTATTAAAATACAAAGCAGCTCTACAGAAGACAATAGTGTCATCATTCAGATCAATTCAGTTCAGTGTTGATTCATTTCAGTTCCATAAGTTTATTCATTATTAAATTAACTCGATTCGGCTATAAAGAAGACAATAGTGTTATTATCCAACAGAATTTATTTTAAGTTTTGTTCTTACCCAATAGTGTCAGTGCAGTCAAACTGATATTACTGAATATAGAGTGTCTTTAAAATGTCTTATGAGCAAAAATGTTTTTAATAGTTTTAACAGTAATAATGCTGATGAGGGGAGTTGTGTACTGAGTGTTGGTGTGTGTTGCGTCTCAGGCGTTACCGTAGATACAGATGAAAACTGGTGCTCTCAGATCAACAGACTGCAGCAGCTCATCGACAAACTGGAGTGTCAGGTGAATAAATCCAAATATTAATTTGTACGATAATCTTTATGTTTTTAGCATGTATATTGAGATACAAATCAAATTTGATTTGCATTTCATTTCTAGAGTCCAAAGTTGGAGCCTCTGAAAGAAGATACACTGGCCAGCACGTACAAATCAGTGAGTTCTCCGATCCACCGCTTCAGAATCCAGGCCATATTTTACATCTGTTTAATCTCCATCATAATGCAAGAATTCACACAATGATGAACGATACAATACTGTATGTTTAAGGAAAATCACTGATGGATGAATGCAATGAGTGAACGGACAAATATATATAATGAAGTGTTGAAGTAGCCATGTCCAATTAAAAAATTTGTTCTTTTGAGTCAGATCTTTTGTTCAGTTGATTAGTTTCTCAGAATCGTTTGCGATGGTGAACGATTCTCTGCTTCACTCTCAGTGAACATCGTCAGTGAATAACAGTTTCATTTTGCGTTTATGCATCTTTAGTGTGACTTTTTTTAAGCTCGACCCCTTGTGAAAAAGAAGTGCACTTTAGCATCCTTTTAATAAAAAGAGTACTTACTATGGACATAATATACTGTAAAAGAAAATACATGAGTGCAAACTTTTAAGACACTTAATTTGCATGTTGCATAATTGGAATTAAATGAAAATGTATTATAGCTGAACTTTGTTGTGCTTTTTCTTAAGTAAGACTTAAGTACATCTTTATATCTAATTTCATATTTACTTCAATTGTCTTTGAAATACCGTGCACTGCTGAATGTACTGACAAGGGTGAACTAAAATACACTTTAATGTCATTTCTATTGAGACTTGTACATCATGTAATTAAATATATTTGTAATTGCATGTTTGGGATGAAGTTGCAATTTAAAATATATTTTCAAATAACACACTACAGTTCAAATTGTAATCTAGTACTTGATGTAAGTGTGCTTCTGTGCCATGCCAAAGATAAGGCTTTTTTAAGTGAAAATTTATTTGACATTATCACATTAAAATGAGATAAGAACCACAGTCATGAAAGTATTATATACATTATCTGCAAAAATATGCACATTCAGTATAATTAAGCACAAGGGACAGTGTCAGCACTTTCAGTGCATTATAAAATATTATATTATATACAAGGACATGAGGGTGAAAGAGTGATGATCAACAGATTCTGCATTATGATCAGATGTTCGGCATGAAACCTGAAGCTGGCATTAGTTCTCGTTCTCCAGTTAGTCATACTGGACGTGTGTGTTTCCGTCTCCAGAACATTCTGCTGGTGCAGAGACAGATGAGCGTGACGGAGAGTGATGTCGAGGAGTTCCAGAAGGCTCTGAAGACGTACGCCGACACCACTGCCAATCACAACGACAACCTACAGTGAGGAAAACACACTCACTCACACACCATATGAGCCTGGACCACAAAACCGACATTTATACATCATCTGTAAGCTAAACTTTCCATTGATGTGTGGTTTGTTTGGATGGGACAATATTTGGCAGAGATATGACTATTTGGAAAATCTGAGGGTGCAAAAAATCGAAAGATTGAGAAAATCGCCTTTGAAGTTGTGCATTTATGATCGTGATTGTGCTGCATTCACTCACAAACATAAATGTTTTTTATATTTACTGTAGGAAATTTACTAAATATCTTCATGGAACATGATCTTTACTTAATATCCTCATGAGTTTTGGCATAAAAGAAAAATCTATGATTTTGACCCATACAATGTGTTGTTGGCTATTGCCACAGATATACCCGTGCGACTCGTGACTGCTTTTATGATCCAGGGTCACATATTATCAAAATACTGTATAAACCATAATATTCTCCAAGAGGATATTAACCCTGTAAAGCCTGAAATCCATTTTTTTAAATAGACCCTTTAGGTGAAAAGACAGAAAAAGAAATGTACTCATATTTGATATATCAGGCTTCTATGGCTCATATAGTTTGATATAGTGATAAATTGGAGCTCAAACTCGAGGAGGAAAAAAAGCTTCATTTTATTCAGAGACTCAAACTGAGCAAAAATATGCAATTTGTGATGCTGATATTTATATGGACAAAAAGTAAGATGAAATTCTGATGCTTGTAATGTAAATCAATGAGATCTTTATAACAGTATAGCAGATAATTACATAAATAGCATATAAATATCAATATCTGCCAATAATATGTCTTAGTAAGATGACATTTAAATGCTTAGTTTATGATCAAAGCTCTGTAGTTTTAAAACAATGCAATGCAATACAATGATGATTGAGAGATGAACAAATAAACCTTCCTCAGAAGCCTGATGATCATATTTGATACATAATATATATTTTTTAAATTATGTATGGATATTCAAGTAAACCAAAGGAGTTTCAGTCCAGTATTGCTGTGTGATAAGTATTATGAGAGCTATGACTAACCATCAACATTGGGTTTTAGTGTTCAATGTTCACATGTCTCAGC
>JAULUF010000007.1:580000-605000 GCA_031834385.1 Semotilus atromaculatus | reverse complement strand
ATTAATCACTACCATTCAAAAGTTTGGGGTCAGTAAGAATTTATTTTTTATTTTTGGGGGAAAGAAATTAGAAAATACTTTTATTCATCAAGGATGAGTTAAACTGATCAAAAGTCACAGTAAAGACATTTATAATGTTAGAAAAGATTTTATTTTAAATAAATGCTGTTCTTTTGAACTTTCTATTCATCATAGAATTTTGGGGGGGGGGAAATGGCACACGACTGTTTTCAACATTGAAAATAATCATTTATGTTTTTTGAGCATAAAATCATCATATTATCCTAATTTCTGTAGGATCATGTGACACTGAAGACTGGAGTAATGATGTTGAAAATTCAGCTTTGATCACAGGAATAAATTACACTTCATATTCACATAGAAAACCGCTGTTTTAAATTGTAATAATATTTCACAATATTACTGGGGGTTTTTTTGTATTTTTTATCAAATAATTGCAGCCTTGGTGAGCAGAAGAGACTTCTTTTAAAAACATAAAAAATCTTACCGATCTTAAACTTTTGACCGGTAGTGTATGTTCAAATGTAATTTATTCCTGTGATCAAACCTGAATGTTCATCATCATTACTCCAGTCTTCAGTGTCACATGATCCTTCAGAAATTAAATTTCTGATTATTCTCAACGTTAAATAGTTATAATAATTCATAATTTATTATATCATAATTTTGAAGAAACCGTGATACATATTTTCTTCATGATGAGCAAGGAAAATGTATTGCCTTATTTAAAGCTGAAATGTGTCCACTAGTGGCATCTAATGGCATTGCATAAATAATGTTCATTTCCAAGCATGACAGAGACGTCAGATGTCTGAGACTTAAATGAAATGTAACTCAAAACTCAATTTAGTCTGGTGAGCGCTGAAGCAGCTGGCCGTTTCCATCTGGAGGATGTTGTTCATTATATCCTCTGCTAATATGAGATTGTTTTCTGCAGTTATTTGCAGTCTGACACCAGTAAGATGTTCCAGCGCTGCATCATAGACATGCTGGAGGACCCGGAGATCGTGTCCACGATGCTCATGCCCGGTGAGACATCATTTATCAGCCTCTTCTGAATGCATCTGTCTCTGCCTGGAAGAAAAAAGAAATTAAACAGTCTTTAATGAGGAGTTATGATGCTTCATATCTTTAATATCTGCCTGTTTGTTTCTCACAGCGTCTTGGTGGATCATGACAAACAACTAACAGCAACCCGAAACACCACTGAACCCCATCTGAAGAGAATGACCCCATTGTGTCTTTGAATTAATGACTAGTTCTAAAAAAAAAAAAAATCAGATGAATCATCTGTACGTGTGAGACACACACACACCTTTTTTGTGTTGCATTTTATAGATAATGTAGTTCACTGAAAACAATCAGGGTTGTGCATCATTCAGAAGTGGATTCAGATGCTTTTCTCATTCAAGTTTAATTGAGGAATTTGAATTGAGTTGGAAATTGGATGCAGAAATGTTGAATTTGAATCAACGTTTAGTTTTTATTTTAGTTGTATTATAGTTATTAATTACATATTTAACTTACATATTTTGTTTTAACGTGTTAAATTTAGTAAATTTTTTGTCATTTCGTTTTTTTAATATTGGTGTTGAGGTTTAATTTTTATTTTTTTATTTTTTTAGTTTAAGTTTACTTTCTTTTTATTATTTCCAGTTAATAATTTTAGTGCTTCAACTTAAACTTAATTCAGTTTCATGCCAAGTCAACATTTCACATTTTTATTCAAAGTCTTTTTAGCGTTATTTCAGTTAACAAAAAAAATTAATAGTTTTAGTTAGCGACGATTTGAAAAATTCAAAGAAATTAATATAAATGCTAAAGTATTTTAAATAACATTATATTTAATAAGATACATTTTTTTATTGACCACGGTGGAAGAATATAGAATTTACCTAATATATTATTATTTAATATTAGATTCATATTTTGATTGTAGTATTTTTTTGTTGCTTTTCAGCAAAATTAAGATCTGTCTCGATGGCTTTTAATTGTTTTGACAATTTATCTTAGTTTAGATAAATGTCTGCTCAGCTGAGAAGAAAATGCATCTGCGTGTCAGGGAATGAATAAGCATAATTAGTAAAAAAAATTATTATGTAAATATTTATGTTTTAGAGCTTGTGTTGACTAATGGAGTTCTTCTGTGTGACTGTATTGGATATCTTTGGGATTCTTAAATCCGCAGCGTGTTTTGACATGTTCGATTCAGATTCAAAGGAACCGATTCTCGAATCTTCAGATGTGAATGAATGCTCAACCCGCCGCTAACAGACATCGGTGTGATATTCTAATCGCATGTATAGAAAATCAAAGCGTGTTTTGCTCCATTCCGTGATGAAGCTTTTCAAGCCAGAAGCTTTGATGCAGATACAGCGACTCTCGGAGCTAAATAACAAGAAGAAACGCAAGAATTCACGCGTTCTTGTAAATAAATAATTATGATAACTCTATAGCAAAATGATCTGCTGCTCGAGTCGAACTCCTTCAGAGTCGCTTTTACTTCTCTGGACTCTGAAACATGATGAAACTGCATGCAGATTAGGAGATGTTTTATAGTGTCAGTTGATTTGCAACAAACTAATATTATTTCTCAAGAGAAGTTTGAATAGAGGAGTCAGACTGTGAATAGAATAGAGTTTTCCTGCAGATGTTATTGTAATTTAATCCTTCCTGAAGTATTTAACCCGATCTGGCCTCATTTACTCGCTCGAGTCCTTCTAAACCTGGATCATCACTAAACGACTCTGATTCGTTGGTGTCTGAGTGAGTGATGATGAGTTCTGTCTTTAGTTTACTGCATATAGACACTGTAAGATCCTGGTTTGACGGTCTTATTGTTTGATGAACATGGAAACCTGCTAGTTGTTGTATTATTCATGCATATCTTACCTGAAAAACAGAAACCTGACCTTTTTGCTTTCGGTTTGTCACTGTATGTGGATTGGTCCATTAAATGAAAATAAAACTCGAATGATTATTCTGTGTGGTTTTGTTCTTCAATCATTTTAGCTTTTTAATATGTTTTGTATTACTATCACATTGTTTGTGGATGATCTGTGAATATAAGCAGCAGCATGATAGACTTCAAGTCAGAAATAGCTACATTTTTTCAAATAATTAGTAAAGATGCTTTCGCTCTCTCATAATGACACTTCAGTGTTTTGTCAAGATGTTTCTGAAATGATGACAGACAGTAATTATGACTTGTCTACTATAGCCTATTTGGACTAATTTTAAAAAAGTGAATAAATACATCTGCATCTTAATATTACTAACTTTTTATAAGGACTTAATATTAATGCCATTAACAAACAGTTACATTAGATGATACTTAACAGATCTATAGTTAATATATACCCTAATCAAATAGTCACGGGTAGCGTGTGTGCGTGTGTGTTGGGTAGGTTTAGGGGTCAGGTCAGGTTAGTGTGTGTGTTTGTTTGTTTGTTTGTTTGTTTATTTGTGTGTGTATGTGTGTGTGTGAGATTAGCGTCCCAGACGTCTAAATCCTCTGAGGCAGAACTGTTGAAAGTGTTGCTGAAGTCAAGCAAGTATAATCTGGGGTGTTGCATTCAGACTTTAATTCTGGACTGAATTTTGTGTTGCGTGATATCATATACATTTATTTAAGTCGTGATGTTCCAAAACACTCTTAAATGTCAAGCAGCTTTATTGGAGTATCAAGACGACAGAGGAGATGTCTGTGAGGATGAGTGTGTGTGGGTCATGTTAACCAGTTCCTTTAGTCAATCCATTAAAACTATGAGAAAACTGTGTGTTTCTGCCATCTAGTGGAGGAACACCTACTGTACACATCAGCTACTGTACACATCAGCTACTGTAAAACCATGCTGGATTAACTTTAAGCTTTCAGAATCTTTCATATTGTGACGGTACCATGGTACAATGATGACATATTTAGGTATTTCCACTACTACTATACTACTAATAATAATAATCTCTGTTTTTCCATAATTTTTGTTGAGTAAACATGGTAAAATGTCCCTCTCATCGCAACATTTCTTGATTTCCCATCTGAAAATCAACATTTGTGATTTATTCACCCCAGTTTTGAGGTTTAAATGTTCATAAAAGTGATGTGTAAGTTTATTATATGTTGGACTATTTATTTATTATATTTTTTTATTAGAGTTTTTCATATGCAACTAAATTTGATTTTACTCTTCTGAACTTTTCTTTACATGTCATATTTTAGCACAGCTTCTTACCCTACATTTATGAGGGGTTTCTATTCTATATTAATATAAAATCCGTGCAATAAAAATACACCCAAGGTCCTTATAATTACTATTAAACAGATAACCTGTAAAGATGGGTATCATTTATCATCATTTAACAGACTTTCCACATTTTCAATATTATAGAATAACCTCCATAACACAATCAAATTCATAAGCCGACCTTCACAAACACAATGTTAATGTCTTTATTTTTTAATATCTACTTCATACCAATATTCAAGAATTCTCAAAGGAAAAAAAATGAATGTCACAGAGTAGCTCACAAAATAAAGATTCTCTTGCACCGTTATATTTTACACGTTCTGATCATGAAAAAATAAATCAACATGTTGTGTACCGTACGAAACAGGTCAATGTGGAGATACAAGAAAAGAAAAGAAACAGACTCACCCTTGACTCTACATGTGGGACAAACATCAAATTATGTACATATCCTCCTGAGATTTTCGAGTTTTGCATGTGACGCACACAGACCAGTTCAGTTTATATGTGGATCTGTACAAACGGACCCGGATCAGATCTGAACCCTTCAGACCAGGGTTTCACCATTCTCCATCGAAACTCTGATAATATTGTCACTAGGGATGCACCGATTTTGTCTGATACCGATAACCGATAATTCTTTATATTTGAACTCCAATAACCGATATATCGGCCGATAAATCGAAATCGAAATTTTTATATATTTTTGAGAGCCTGATTACAAAAACAAAAGTCTCATCATTAAAATCCACGTCCCAAACACACAATTATAATGTTCTCATTATAATTTTATGTAGCCGATTTGACCGACTGTATTTTCCTTTTTTGAAGTGATTCCAATCATATTTCAAGCAATTCAGAACCATCATGTAGAACAGTCGCGTCTGAAGCGTCTCAGCTGGAGGAAATAATACATTATTTTTCGGCTTTAATATATCGACCAAATTTCCTTATCGGGCCGATAATCATAACATTAAAAATTAATATATCGGGCGACACAGATATGGTGATCGATATATGGTGCATCCCCAATTGTCATATAATAATGATAAACCGACACATGAACATGTCACAGCACTCATTGACAGCTTTGGTGACTCCATCACTCTTATATCGCTCTGATATGTACAGAAACACACTCACACACATGAACAAGCAAACAGACGTAACACTGACAACAGTTTCCGAAACCAATCACAGAAGATTTGCACCAAATCAGCAAAAGATGTCGATACACTCGCAAAAGTGTGTCTGAAAATTCTGCTTCTGAATTAAAACTGTCTTTTTCCGCTCTGAGGGTTTTCATCCACGTTTTTTATAGGCCTAGTGTAGGGGTGTGCGCATGTATGTGTGTGTCTGTGAGCGTGAGTGTGTGTGTGTGCGTCTGTGTGCGTGCCTGCGTGCGTGTGTGTGTGTGTCTGTGAGCGTGAGTGTGTGTGTGCGTGCATGTGTGTGTGTGTGTGTGAGAGAGAGATTAGTTTTCCAGCATGTGGATTCACTGTGACAGATATCTAAACCCACCGACGCAGAAATGTTGCAAGTGTTGCTGAAGTCAAGCAAGTATAATCTGTGGTGTTGCAATAATTAATTTGATGCAATAAAATTAATGAATTAATATGTACAGAACCACGCACAGAAACAAACAAGCAAACAGACGTAACACTGACAACAGTTTGTGCGGGTGAAACCAATCCCAGGAGATTTGCAGGTGTTTCTGTGGGATGAGAGTCTGGGTATCCCGCTCCTGAATGAACCGGTGTGTGTGTGTGTGTGTGTGTGTGCTAGTGTGCGCTGGCGTCTGACGCTGGTGTGGACGCTCGGGAGGTTTTCTCCGGGACAGGGCTGGGGACGGGGCCGCTGTCGGGGGCTTTGGCCAGGCCTCGAGCGCTCAGGGCAGACGTGGGTTTGGGCTGGTTCTGGAGTCCCGGCGCACAGATGAGATGGTGTCGCTCCCAGTCTTTATGCTGGCAGAAGGAGCCGCAGTATCTCGCCGCGTTACAGCCGCTGCACGTCTCACTCGCCTTACGCCCGCAGTTCCAGCAACACTGACACACACAGAGACACGGCTCAATTAATCACGGCCAGTTATGACCATTACTACAACAGTAAACATCACGGTAACACTTTACAATAACTATCTTAGTTAACACCAACTAAGAAGGAACAATACTTCTACAGCATTTATTCATCTTAGTTCATATTTCAACATTTACTAATACATTATTAAAATTAAAGGTTGTATTTGTTAACGTTGGTTAATGCACTGTGAACTAGCATGAACAAACAAGGTTTTTTTTTTATTAACTAATATTAACAAAGGTTAACAGATACAGTAATAAATGTATTGCTCATTGTTGGTTCATACATTTACTAATGTTAACTAATGAAGCTTATTGTAAAGTGTTACCACCATTACAAAATAAATATTAAATGTATACTTCTGGGTTGTGCGTCACACGTAGGCTCGCTATTGGCCAGCATCACACGCACATGACCAGCGCCGGCCAATAGCGAGCCTACGTGTGACGCACAACACAGAAGCGCTGCTGTTACACTACGAGAACTCACTCGAGGCACACAGAAGAAAATTAATAGTTGAATAAAGTCGTTATTTTGTTTGTTTTATTTGCGCACAAAAAGTATTCTCGTCGCTTGATAAACTTAAGATTGAGCCACTGTAGTCACTTGGACTATTTTAACGATGTCTTTGATTGTGCAAGTTTCAGTCCCTTATAAGCCTATGGAGGAGTGATCCAGCTCTCAGATTTAATCACAAATATCTTAATTTGTGTTCAGAAGATGAACGAAAGTCTTACGGCGTTAGAAAAACATGAGGGAGAGGAATTACTGACAGAATTCTCATTTTTGGGTGAACTATCCCTTTAAAAAAGAATATTTAAAAAAAGTATGTTCCCGAACGCATTGCAATAGCAGCACATGGTCTTGAGCTGCGCCGAGTGGAATTCCTGAAATGTGACGTCTCGGCCATGATCTGACACACACATCACACCACCTCTGGATCCTTCCTGAACATTTGTATTGAAATATTTCCAAGATGGCGCCGCCCATACCCCCCATAAACGGCCTCAAAACCGTTCTTCAGAAAGTCTATGGGTGACGTCACAGACGCTTTGTCCATCTCTTTTACAGTCTATGGTTGAGGCAGGTTTGCTGTGACTCACCTCACTGGAGTCCTCCTGCTCGTTGATGACCTGTATGGCGTCCTCCGTGGCTTTCCTCTTGGCCTCGGCGAGGGTTTTCTCCATCTTGGCTCTCTCAGTTGTGATCATGTCGAAGGCTTTCTGCTCGGCCTCGGCCACAGCTTTCTGCACCTCGTCCATCGCCTGACGCTTCACCTCGTTCACCGCCTCCTCTGCGGGATACACGTCACACACACATCAACATCATTAACAACAGGAGTGAATCGACACACGTCACACACACCATCAACATCATTAACAACAGGAGTGAATCGACACGCGTCACACACCATCAACATCATTAACAACAGGAGTGAATCGACACACGTCACACACACATCAACATCATTAACAACAGGAGTGAATCGACACACGTCACACACACATCAACATCATTAACAACAGGAGTGAATCGACACACGTCACACACACATCAACATCATTCACAACAGGAGTGAATCGACACACGTCACACACACATCAACATCATTAACAACAGGAGTGAATCGACACGCGTCACACACCATCAACATCATTAACAACAGGAGTGAATCGACACACGTCACACACCATCAACATCATTAACAACAGGAGTGAATCGACACACGTCACACACACATCAACATCATTAACAACAGGAGTGAATCGACACGCGTCACACACCATCAACATCATTAACAACAGGAGTGAATCGACACACGTCACACACACATCAACATCATTAACAACAGGAGTGAATCGACACGCGTCACACACCATCAACATCATTAACAACAGGAGTGAATCGACACACGTCACACACACATCAACATCATTCACAAAAGGAGTGAATCGACACGCGTCACACACACATCAACATCATTAACAACAGGAGTGAATCGACACGCGTCACACACCATCAACATCATTAACAACAGGAGTGAATCGACACACGTCACACACACATCAACATCATTAACAACAGGAGTGAATCGACACACGTCACACACCAACATCATTAACAACAGGAGTGAATCGACACGCGTCACACACCATCAACATCATTAACAACAGGAGTGAATCGACACACGTCACACACACATCAACATCATTAACAACAGGAATGAATCGACACACGTCACACACACATCAACATCATTAACAACAGGAGTGAATCGACACACGTCACACACACATCAACATCATTAACAACAGGAGTGAATCGACACACGTCACACACCATCAACATCATTAACAACAGGAGTGAATCGACACACGTCACACACACATCAACATCATTAACAACAGGAGTGAATCGACACACGTCACACACCATCAACATCATTAACAACAGGAGTGAATCGACACACGTCACACACACATCAACATCATTAACAACAGGAGTGAATCGACACACGTCACACACACATCAACATCATTAACAACAGGAGTGAATCGACACACGTCACACACACATCAACATCATTAACAACAGGAGTGAATCGACACACGTCACACACCATCAACATCATTAACAACAGGAGTGAATTGACACACGTCACACACCATCAACATCATGTGGGATTAACAACAGGCTTGCTTGGATGAGGTTTAAAAAACACTTAATTTAGATTAAACATTAAATATTCAACAATATTATTGATCTGCCTGCATTGATATCATTATACAGGTGAAACTCGTAAAATGTGAATATCTTGCAAAAGTTATCATTTTGATGATTATGGCGTACAGCTTATGAAAACCCCCAAATTCAAAATCTCAGAAAATTAGAATATTACATGAAATCAATTTTAAAAAAAGGATTTTAAATACAGAAATGTCAGCCCTCTGAAAAGTATAATCATGCATATGTACTGTATATAATTATATATACTAAATATATTAGTTTCACTTTTTAATTTGAATTACTGAAATACACGAACATTTGCACGATATTCTAATTTTTCAACAAATTTTTTTTTAATGCCATGACAATAAATCCAACATATTGTGTAAAAATATCATACAAATATAGACTACAACAAATAGGAAAATAAAATATACAGTGCAATTTATAAGATAATAATACAAGTAAACAGAAAAAAAACAGGTATGAGATCATCATATAAATAAATAGCATAAAAGCTTCACATTGAGCCCTAGTGCGTTGTGCTTTACTGTTTTTCAACACAAGAAGTAACTCAATGTATATTTTTTTTTATATCTATTTGAAATAACAAAAAGTTGGGTTTTCTGACACCATTATATGAGAACTGAACTGAGCTGGACGATGACATCACTGATTTCTCCAGAGCGGCTATATATATATATACTACATGCAATAAAAACAAAATGTTTGTTTTGTTGGTTACAGCAGCAGCAATATGAAATGTTATTATCATATAAGATGAAATTCCATTCCACAGTTAAAATCCCATATATGACAAAATAATTGCAATATGATTTGTGCATCCCAATATATGAATAATAAAAAAAATAAAAAAAAACTTTCTGAATGTTTATCTGTTTACCTGCATGTCATTTGACCGATATCAATCATCACAGCACAGAGAATATGCAAATGTATTGGTAAATTATTAAAATATTACTTTAAAATCTAAGTAGGCTACTTCACATAAATATTTCACATCTAAGTGGTTTGTCTGACAAAAAAGTTGGGAATCGCTGATTTAGGCCATAAACACACCTGCAATAGTGCCCCTTGTGGCCATGCTGAAAATGCAACGCATTTCAGACAAGAGGTGCTGTTTTCATGTGTCAAACTTATAAAAAAGTTTCAAGAAAAACATGTAAAAATAAATAAATAAATAAACCGAATTTAAAATAAATCAAATAAAAAATGTAAATATTATAAAGGATTTAAATAATAAAATAATACGGTAGAGTAGGGATGCACGGTATATATCGACCACCATATCGGTATCGGCCAATATCGGTTCATTTTTAATGTTATCGTTATCGGCCCGATAAGAAAATTTGGCAGATATATTAAAGCCGATAAATAATGTATTATTTCCTTCAGCTGAGACGCTTCAGATGCGAACTGTTCAACATGATGGTTTTAAATTGCTTGAAATATGATTGGAAAAACTTTTAAAAAAGGAAAATAAAAACTACTGTACATAAAATTACAATGAGAACATTATAATTGTGTGCTTGGGACATGGATTTTAATAGTGAAACTTTTGTTTTTTGTATTCAGGCTCTCAAAAATTACATTAATATTTGGATTTAGATTTATCGGCCAATATATCGGTTATCGGCTTTTAAATACAAATAAGTATCGGTTATCGGTATCGGCCAAAATGTTCATATCGGTGCATCCCCAATATATATAAATGAACTAAATTAATAACAAAAATTAACCATCACTGAACTTCCTTAAGCTGGACTATGATACTATTTTCTTCTGGAAACAAACTTTGTTGCATTATTTTCCTGTTATCTCTGTAAAGCAGCTTTGAAACATTCTGTATTGTAAAAAGCGCTGTATAAATATAAATAAAGGTGACTTGACTTAATATTCAGTAATATAATTCATTTGACTGCACTGACACTATCAGTTGAGAACAACACTTAAACCAAATTGAGATGAATTATGAGATCCTCTCATATTTGCATTGTTTCATTGCGATTTCTTGTAAGAAACCAATATAAATATTGAACAAAGAGCTTGTTTCGTTTCTGAAAGTGATTACTGAAAAACAAGACAGGTGGTAGGAGAGAGAACAGGTTTCCCAGGGTGCATCTGGGTTTCCGCCCTTACCGGCTTTCCTCCATATCTCGTCAGGCACGAAGCCAGAGCCGGAGCGCAGGGGAAGATCCCTCTGAGAGTCTGCGTGACAGAAAAACTATATATTACCATCAGAACCATGAGAGTGTGTGAGAGGACGTTTGGCCACAGATGGTGTTGAGCGTTTCAGACAACATTCCCTCAGATTGGACGCAAATACACAACACCTGCTTGATCAGCAGGCACTCACACACACACACACACACACACACACACACACACACACTCACACACACACACACACTCACACACTCACCCTTCCCCTAAACCTACCCATCACACACACACTAACCCAACTCCTAAACCTACTCATCACAGTTAACTTTATGCATTTTTACATTTTTAATAAACCACTGTTTAGTATGTTTTTAAAGCCATTTGAAATACTAGGATTCAGGAAATGTCCTCATAAATCACATTCACGTTGTAATACCAGTGTAATCCTAATACCCATGTCATTATACAAATTCGTGTCCTCATAATCCACAAAAACAAACGCACAAACACGACTTTGTCTGTTTCACGAGTTCACACTTACAGATAATTACATTACATTATAATTAGAGTAAAGGATAAGCGTATTTGTCATGAACAGTGGTGAATCTGCTGTACACACACCTCCTGATGTTACATGACCATGACCTCTCATGACCATTAGGTTAATAATCTGAACGTGCTTCTCCTGAACTTTGTTTATAAATCATGATTATGAGAGGACGAGTAACTATGGGATGTTAGTGCTGTAGTTCCCCATCACCTCCACTAGGGGGAACTCTGCAAAATTAGCTCACATTTAAATGCGTCTCTCGAAGTCTGGCTGTGCATTGAAAGGTCAGCGACAGGGCCAAAGTTCAAACATGACTCTGAACACTGAACACTCACCTGTGTTGATCCCCTCGGCTGACAGAGGACTGTGTGTTTTGGTGAAGGGGACGTTCCCCGATGTCGTCCCGTTCTTGCGTACGTCGTCGTGTGGGTTTGAGCGTCTCCTCCAGTAATTGAGCTCCTCGCGGTCCGACTCCTGACAGCGCCGCAGAACGCTCACCGAACGACGAGTCTTCTCCACCATGTCCACAATGCAATTCAGCACCTGCAGCCAGACAGACGACAGAGACATTTAGTACATGAAGCATATATATATATATATATACAGTACGGAGAATTTAATCAGAATCATGAGAATGAGAAATAGAAACAAACTCAAAAACAAAACATCCAACATGCAATAATTGCAGTTTTAAATGTGTTAAATCTTTATAGTGCATGGCTTCATTTGTGAGACTCACCCAGTAATACCATGGTAAAATAAAATGATAATCATTATATATATATAATATATATACAGTAGTCAACGTTTGAAGTGGATCAAAACCTTTCATCAAAGTTATACATGAATTTTGAATAATACCCGTACTTGTCAAATTTCTTATTTAAATCATCATATATTTAAAGTCATTACAACAAATACTATCATGATGTATAAATACTTAAGTTTAAATTGTATACATTTTTGCATTAAAGTATTGAGAATGAGATAACGTTACAATAATGAGTTTCATTGGAGAATGTTCTTAATTTTGCAAAAACAGTAAAATAGGCTTATTTTCTTAAAGCAAATCAGTGTTATTACTAACTAAAATTCTTCAAATATTTTCATTGATTGAAGCTGAAACATGAAATACATTTAATTACCAAACCTAAATTATAAATAAATTACAGCTAAATAGAACTATTAAAACAAACACTAAAAGAAAAATCACATAACAAAATTACTAAAGCTTAAACTAATTCTGAACACTGAAAATAATACCTAAATTTAAAGGCTTAAAAATATTAATAAATACCATCAAAGAACATAGATGATAATAAAATAACACACAGGAATTATTTTATTCCTGATTTTCAAGTGAAATACAAAGCAGATGCATTTTTGACAGGTATTGTGAGATTCACCATCTAACACCACTACTTTACCATGGTGTCGGCACAGTACTTTTTTTGCAAGAATTATTAATAAATGCAGTCTCACATGATCCAGATGTCTCCATTCCTCAGCCCACTCCCTCTCCGTCAGTCTGTGGTCCACAGGTTCCTCGCGGTAGCCTCCGTTACTGCCTGGAAATGACGCAAGAACATCCGAAATTCACAAGTAGTTTAAAACCCTCATCCTTCCCTCACGGGTCAAAATGACCCGAAGCCCTAAAATTATACTTTTTTTTTTCAGAAAGCTTCTTTTATTTAATTTTCATCTATTTTTTAATGAAATTTTTTTTTGGAAGATTTTCTGTTATTTTTTATTTTATTTACTTTAAATGACTAGATTTGATCAATAAATAATAAATAAAAAGTAATTTAAGCACTTAATTTGAAATAACTCTTGCATAAACCTTTTAATTCAGCTCAAAATATCTTACATAGGGTGTCTTCGCCGACCTCTCGTGAAAAAAAAAAAATATTACATGATATTTCATGAGGCTTTCCACTAAGAGCTGTTCCGCTGGGTCCTAAAGTCCGTTTTTTCTTCAGTATGCATTCAGACACACGTATAGACATTATAAAATAAAAAAATTTTGGTAAAGTTTTTAGCATTTTTGAGTATTTTGAGACTTTTCCATGTGTACTGAAGCATTCCATTCATTCCTATGGGGGTCAAATTGACCCGTGAGGGAAGGATTTGTTACTTTTTAAAATTTCAAACCTCCTCGAATCCATTCTTTTTTGTGTGTGTGTGTGTATTTGTGGTTCAAGTGCGACAAAAGTCAACAGGTCCTCTGATAAACACCCGATTCTTCGAGGGTGAAAATGACCCGAGGGAAGGACGAGTCAGTACCTGGCAGTCGCGGCCGGTCCTTCAGCTCCCTCAGCTCCAGGATTCGGTGAGGCTCTCGGTACAGCTGAGGTGTGCTGATGTCATCCAGCGCGTAGTGTTGCAGAGGGGGCGGAGTCGGGTGGATCTGGGCGGGGAGATGGAGCGGGTGGGCGGGGCTATGTCTGGGGGCGGGGCTAATGGTGCAGATCCGTTTGGCGGGAGGTTCCAGGGAGGCGGGAGGCCGCTCGTGAAAACCATTCTCTTTACTTCTGGAGAAAATGATAACATCATAAGTAAGAACACTTAGAAAAGCACCATGGTTTTTGGACCTGTACAATGACAATACCAGGGTGTTTTGTTGAAGTACCTTGCAGTAAATACCATGGTATATGAATATTGTAACCATTCAGTTCCATCATGTTAAATTGCAAAGCATGATGATAAATACTCAGAAATTGCTATGAAATTTCACAAATAATTACAAAGAAATGGCAATTAACACATTGAATTAAATGTAAAATTTTGAAGTTGAAAGACTGAAATAATATTTTCTTGAAAAACATACTATAAAAACCTTATGAACTATGATTAAAATGTGGGGTTTTTTTTGCCATAGTACCATGGAAATGCCACGTTTTTTGGATCATATTTTTTGTCACTAATATCATGGTATGGTTTGAGGTACCTTCCATCAAAGCATGTGAATAGCCATATATATTAAAATATAATATTATCTTATACCATAACTTAAATGATTTTTCAAAGTTGTAAATAAAGCAAGGACCAAGTTTTTCAAGAAAATACTAGTTCAGTCCTTTTACTTAAAATGCAATGTCTTGCCATTAATTGTGAAATTTACTAGCAATTTCTGAGCAAAAATTGTTTCTACACCATTTTTTTTTTACAGTGAGTGCACTTAAAAAAGTATCACGGTCATACCATGTTTTTTTGGACATTGTACCATGGAAATACCACGTTTTATTTCAATCTTAATCCTGCGATAATTCCACATTTTCCAATGCACCATAGCATAAAATGTTTTTTGTTCATTGTACCATAAAAATATTATATTTTTTGTTCTTGTCACAGCAACCGCATGTTATTGCAATACTATGTAAAAATCAAGTATAGTAGTATCTGGTACCATAACTACTAATGTAGTTCTGCCATGGCACTTTATTTTTAGGTCAAGTCAAGTTACCTTTATTTATATAGCAGCTATTATCAAAGCAGTGATAACATGAAAATAATACAACAAAGTTTGTTTCTAGAAGAAAATTGCGTCATCGACGTCCACCTTAAGTAAGGCAGATCAATAATATTGTTGAATTATTAAATGTCTCCAACTAAGCAAGCCAAAAGCCAAGGCAACAAATAAAGGTGTTATTTCTCAGGCGCTCGTACCGACTGGGACTGTGTCGTTTGCTGCTGTCGTTGGGGTCCAGCAGGAGCTCGGAGGAGTCGGCTGGAGACGGGGCGCTGGTGCTGAGCAGGAGGTGTTCGTGTTGGGACAGATACTGTGCTGGAGTCTGTTTGGCCGCCCGAGCGCAGTGAAGAAGCTCTCTCTGCAGTAAAGGCAGGTTGGCCTGCGTGAAGAACACACTGCGTTCAGATTATGGCAAATCTGGCTGCATAACAAGCATCCACTAAATGGAAAATTGCAAGTAATCAAACCCAGCACACACACAGCACACACACACACTCACTCACACACACTCACACACACACACACACACACACACACACTAACCCTTCCCCTAAACCTACCCATCACACACACACACACACACTCACTCACTCACACTCACACACACACACACACACACTAACCCTTCCCCTAAACCTACCCATCACACACACACACACTCACACTCACACACACACACACACACACACACTAACCCTTCCCCTAAACCTACCCATCACACACACACACACTCACTCACTCACACTCACACACACTCACACACACACACACTAACCCTTCCCCTAAACCTACCCATCACACACACACACACACTCACTCACTCACACACACTCAAACACACACACACACACACACACACACTAACCCTTCCCCTAAACCTACCCATCACACACACACACACACACACACACACACACACACACACACACACACACACACACACACACACTAACCCTTCCCCTAAACCTACCCATCACACACACACACACACTCACTCACTCACACTCACACACACACACACACACACTAACCCTTCCCCTAAACCTACCCATCACACACACACACACACTCACACTCACACTCACACACACTCACTCACTCACACTCTCTCACACGCACACACACACACACACACATGTTGTGTTTTCATGTTTTATGGGGACTTTCCATAGACATAATGATTTTTATACTGTACAGACTGTATATTCTGTCCCCTTACACTGCCCCTGTCCCTAAACCTACCCATCACAGGAGACATTCTGCATTTTTACATTTTCAAACAACATTACTTAGTGTGATTTATAAGCTGATTTCCTCATGGGGACCAAAAAATGTCCCCACACGAACAAGGATTTCGGATATTGCCATCCTTGTGGGGACATTTCCCCATAACGTAGGGTTTACCAGGCCACACATACACACACACACACACACACACACACACACACTAACCCTTCCCCTAAACCTACCCATCACACACACAAACACTCACTCACTCACACTCACACACACACACACACACACACACACACTAACCCTTCCCCTAAACCTACCCATCACACACACACACACACTCACTCACACACACACACACACACACACACACACACACACACACACACACACTAACCCGACCCCTAAACCTACCCATCACACACACACACATACACTCAGTCACACACACACACACACACACACACTAACCCAACCCCTAAACCTACCCATCACTCACTCACTCACTCACTCACACACACACACACTAACCCTTCCCCTAAACCTACCCATCACACACACACACACACACACACACACACACACACTAACCCGACCCCTAAACTTACCCATCACACACACACACACACACTACACTACACTACACAAGACTCAAACCAAACACATTGTAATCACTGTTGACTTTGCTTACATGATGGAATATCCTTCATCTCGCAAGTTATTTTGGCAAAAACGACATGTAACCAAATTCAAGGTTATTTTGGCTAGAAGTGTGTTACTCATAGCTGGACTATATCGGGTCTATAGTTAACCGAGACGGTGAAATGACGGATATTGCTTGCTGGGAACCCACTTTTTCTTAAGTGGTCTAAACTAATCAATGAGCCCCACATTTTTTGCATTTTTCCTGAATCTGATAAGAGTGGAGATAAAGGTTAAAAAGATTTCTTCCTGGACAGACTCAGAGGAGCCGCGATGTGCATGAAAACTCCTGAGCCCGAGGCGTCTGCTCAGCGTCACTGCATGTTCTGCTCGCTATTAAAGCTCCAGACTGCAATTTTCACCAACAACTTGTCAAAATAGTCCATAAATCTTTCGTATGAAAACACTTCAGCCACAGGAGGATGAGAAACAATCGCCCAGATGAAACAAAACAGACCCAGCGCTCCGTTTCTTATATGATGAGCATGTGAGATTGATTACTAATGTGAACATATGAAGAATATCAGAACCATCTGGCAAACACAAGGGGAAAATACTCTCTCAAGTAAACCCTTTCAAAGCATAAATTAATTTACACATCTCTCTCTCTCAGTAAAGGCCAGGACACACCAAGACAACGCCAAAGAACTAGCGGTGACGAAAGCTGACACCGCAAAGGCTACAGGCGACTGTCAACTAGCATATGTGTGTAAGGAAACGACTATCAGCAGGAATCAATAGTCTATATTCATCATTCAAAAAGGGAAACCAAGGCAGTTTCTGAAATAAGTAGGTACTTAGTAATTACTTCACAACCACTAAAAAGTTATTAGTATGAATGTGTGTTGTGAATGTACTAAGATGATGTAAAATTTGAATAAACTAACTAATATCGTTTAATAAACTAACAGTCTAATAGTCTAATTTTTCTAATAGTCTAATTTATAACAAGTCTGATATTGTAATTTACACATCTCTGGGATAGTTCAGAGGGTAGAAATTGATGGGATGCTTTCTGAGTAAACAATTATTAATTATGGAGTTCCTCAGGGCTCTGTGTTAGGCCCTCTTTAGTTCCTCTTATACAGACGCTTGGTGCGTCACGGCTCTAAAGAACACTAATTTTAGTGTTGCGAAATCTAATTAATTTTTTTCTTGATCATTTCAAGAAACCAGTTCAACTAAAATTATTCATACACAGCATTTTATGCGCTTTCATTAAATAAAACATGGATAAATGCGGCTGGTATCACCATGCTTTGTATTAAATTATATAAATAATTCTGATTTTAGTTATATTGGTCATATTTACTGATGATGCCATCACAATCACAAAATAATTCAGTTCTGGTGATAATCATAACAATTCCGTGTTCATGGAGTATATTAAACGTGATACCCGAAGAAAAGGGTCTGGAATGCTTTCAAATGTTTTCTAAAAGAGAACAAGAATCTCTAGTTTTTATTACGAGAACGACAAACATCTCTGTTCATGATTAACTTCCTCTCACATATGCTGCCTGTCATTCATGTTCTCTTGTTTTGCGCCAGCAAATATTCCCGGACAACTGTGTTAACCGCTGCCGAGCTCCATATGTTACGCAGGCCCCGTAAAAACAACCTGCAACGGTTTATAGTCGTGTTTCACACTTCCGACCGCCTGGAATTCTCGGAAGTCTCCGTTGGCTCCATAAATCACCAAAGGAAATATTAGATGCCTTACACTTTCTCTGTTCAGCATCCCTCTCATGCATGGCACTTTAAAATCATTGAATTCAAGCAGCTTCACATGTTTTGTCCTTAAAGGGATTCACTAATATCTCCAACACTATGCATATGGAGTGTTTTATTGGCTTTTATGGTGTTTTAATGTCTTTTTTGAGGGAACGCTCTCTGAACTTTGCCTAACATTCCGGCAAAGTTGTCTCAAAGTTCTTCCGGTAACGTTAATAGAACGTTCGTTTTCTGGGAAGTTATCTGGTCTTTAAACCATTTACAACATACAAATATTAGACATCGTTCATGGAATGTGTTTTTCTGAAACATTTTAGTTTACATCTATTTAAATGTTACAACTTGTTTCGGAATGTCCAGAGAAGATTCAAAAGTAACATTCCCATGTTTGCAGAATGATAAAATGGAATTTTTCTTTAACGTTTGCATAACTTGTTTTTTAAAAGATTTAAAATACAGGACATTTTGAACGTACAGAATAACGTTTTCATAACTGTGGCATCGTGAGAGGTAAGGTATCACCAAAGTGTGGGTTGCTTCACAAATCGAGTCCAGGGATCAAGAGATCAATCACTGGTTTCTTTTAATAATCAACGATGAGTCGTTCATGAACGATCCGATCATTGCGTCTGTCATGTGACAAATGAACAAAAGACTCGGAAGGTGAAGTAATTATTTATGTTCCCTGTAAATTATTTTTGACTGCATTATAATGATTTCTTAATTCAGAATATGATCAAGATTGCGTAGGTGGATGTGTTCGGGGAATTTTCCTGTTAAAAGTATAACATTTAAAGCCCCTTAAATGAACGAAATGACGCGAAAAAAGATTCATTCATTTTGGTGAACGAGATCGAACAAGAGAGTCAGTAAAATAATCCGAACTTCCCATCACTACAACTCAAAACTCCAAAACGTTTTAACCAAAACACTCTTCCAAGCTTCTCTTCATGCTCTCTAACAAAAAAAAACTAGTCATTAACAGCTTTTCTCCCCCCACCGCTGAGGAACCTGGTAACTGTAGTCCGGGACCAGGTGGCCATCTTGGTTTGTAGTCCCCAAATGCTGCAACCACCTAGATGGCACATAGCTTGCCTCTATGACATACCCTCTCACAATGCCACACAACTTAATGGGAGGCTGGGATACGACACAAGGACAAGTAAATGACCATTTCTTGACCATTTACCTTTAAGAATGGTATGACGAAGGGCCTTAAGGGGAAGTTTGTGGCTTCTTGCAGTCTGGAGTGAAACTCTTCAATGGTGACGGTGGAGTTCTATGGGGAAAAAAAGACATCGCTAGTAAACCCGTTCCACACATACGACCGAACCGTATATCATGCATGTAATAGACATACCACTAAAGCGAGCACCAGGTTTCGGACGCTCTCCCCGATCTCGGGCGAGATGTCGTTGCCGAACTGCTGTAGAGTCGTGAGGAAGCGCTTCAGTTTGCTCAGCTGGCGCGCGCCACAGGTCGCTGGAAGCTGCTGATTGGCCAGCGAAGAGGAAGATGATGATGACGGCCCGTTGCTGTAGCGCTGAGGCGGAGAAGGAACGGCGTTGAGCATCGGTGGGGAATGATTGATCCCATTGGTCACTGCATAAACAGAGAATGTGGTGAGACTTGTGATAATCATAGCAATGTTAGGATGCACATTATTTTAGTATTATATAGCTATTCTGATAATTATTTATTTGTATTATCAGTTTTATTTAGTTATTAGTATTATTATTAGTTTTATCATTATCATAAATTTTTTTCCAGTTTTAGTAAAAAAAAATTCTAGTTAGTAATTTTAGTGCTTCAGCTTCAACTTATTTCAGTTAGATTTTCATTCAACTTCTGATTTTTAGTTTAAGTTTAACGTTACATTTTTCCATGTCATAATTCTATTTTAGCTTTATTTTAATTTGACAAACATTTGTAATATCTGTTAATGATAATAACCTTGTTTTTCACTACATACATTTTCCTACAAGCTCAAAAGGATTTGTGAAGTGTTGTGTTTATAGTTGCATTATGTAACTCATAACTTAATAATCATAAATAAATCATTCCCCCCCTGTTGTTAGTTGCTCCTGTAGGGTAAATTGCTTTTCCCTCATTTTAAGTTGTTTTGTATAAAAAAGCATGCTAAATAATTAAATGTAAATGGTCTGCTATGCACTCAAAGTATGTACTTCGCTGGTGACAGGGAATGTTTTGAGTATTGATAAATCCTATCACACAAACACAAAGGTTCAATATTAACTAAATTGCATCGAAATTCTTTTTTGTTTTATAGTTGAATATACATTTAATAACACTAGCTTCATCAGTTTTTAATAAACTTTGAGTAGACTCGCCAAAAAACGAATCTCCTATATCATTAGGAGTGAATACTTCTCAGTATGTACGATATACAGTACTATATACCTATACTAGAAATAGTACACGGAACAAAATGCATGATTCCACAATGGAAATCTCAAACAACTAGTATGCCACATTGCTGTCACATGACTTAGGCTGTAATCACTTCTGGTTTATTCATCACTCTGGAAATGGAAGGTCAAGTGCACACTGCAATACTGCAAATTTTGACGTGCAATAGGTTTTTGAGAATTCCATGCATGCAAAAATTTAAAATACTGTGAAAATGGTAGTATGTCATCATATGGGACACACTAATGGCAATGAGAGCATGCAGCTTTAGTGAGTCTCACGGGCTGTGGTGGAGAACGCTGCCGGACGAGGTCCGCTGGGATTGATGGAGGGAAGAGGAGGCATTACGGAGACGGTCGGTCTGGAATGAGTCTTTCCATCCACTGGGGATCCGGGCATGGCAGGAACGTTCTTCTCTGCACTGTCTGAAAACCAGAGCCAGAGACAATGAGCTGGAGATTGACACATCACTTATTTTCTTTGTAATCATGAAGGTTTCTGTTTGTTCATGTCGAGATTTCCATTAAAACCCAATAAGAACATCTCAGATCTCATTCGGTCAACTCTGTTATCCTCTCATTTCGTAACCGTTTACAACTTGCCACAAGTGCATAGTTTATACAATCATAACAAGCAAGCACAAATGCAAACGAATTAATTTGGATATTCCTAAGCACACAAATGTAAACAATGTGTCTCATGCATTGATATGCAATTGATGCATTGATATGCAATTCATGTTTAAAGAGACCTCGACAATCCAATTGAGCCCAAACTTCTAAAAGTGGCATAGATTTCTAATCTTAACCCTCACACCCTTCCTAAACCCATCATCTCCTTTCTGCTGCACACCAGATGTTTTCTGCCCTTGTTTAAGAACTGTGGAGTCCCGACAGCTGAAGTGCAAATGAACCAGGTTTTGTCCTCGGGAAAGAAAGGGTGATCATTGAATGGAGAATCGGGCCATTTCACGCTTGCTAACTAGGCTTCACAAAAGCCGTCAAGGGCTAAACGCATACTTTCTGCTTTTCAATGGACCACCAGGCCCAAAAGTCGTAGATCAGAGATGCTGTTGTTCTGAAAGAGCCGTGAGAGAAGCTATCGGCCTCATTTCGAGTATATCAGACCGCTGAAAACGCTTTTACAAAGGCGGCTAATAGACCCACACAGATCGAGTTGTCAAAGGTCATGAAACGCTTCTTACCAGACGACTTTTCATAGACGGGGCTTCTCTGGGTGAAAAGCGTGTTTTGTTTAATGTTTATTCATGGGAAACTAATGCAGTGAATGCGTTTCTCGGTGAGGGATTACGCCGTATAGTTTTTAAATGGGGCTCTCCACTTAACAATGAAAAGTAAGGCGGTTTTTAATGGGATTGTTATAGTACGTTTCATTGCAGTCGGGATAAACAGACGACATATTGAACGAGTCCGACACATAGCTGTGCCCAATTATACTGAAATCCTTTCAAATGTTGTGTCTATGCTATTATGTTGATTGCGTCATTGTTTATTTACTTATGTAAAATATATTTACAAATATACATTAGTCTATTTGTTTGAGTTGTGTAGTGCATTAAATAAAAAAAAATTAAAAGCCACTACAAACATTTATGCATGGAAATGAATTTTTTTTTTAATATTTTGCATTGTAAAGAACAATTGCATTGTATTCTGCAGTTTAAGCTCATTGCATTTACTGCAGTGAATCTCATATACAAAACACAAAAAAAAGACATGTTTCAAAAAAGCACTTATATTTTGCATTAAGAAAATAAACCGTTGAAGGACAATTAAATTTGTGTGCTGTAGTTTAAGCTTGTTTCCTTCATTGCACTCTTTTAAATGAGCTTTTATAGTGACTGTGAGACTCAAACAAAATCCTCATCTTGCCACACTAACCGAAAGCGCAGGTGCGACACACTTTTGCACACACGCACGGACACATAGACAAATCTTGTGGTTTGCGAGCGCACCTGAGCCCCGCTCCGGGTCCTTCAGGCTGCCCTTCTTAATGCCTGACTGAAAAATCATGTGCCATTTCCCTTCCATGTACACCTGTCTCCTCCCTAGGAGTCAGGAAGAGGGATCGTGGGAGAAACTGGAAGCCCAGCCATTTGGGTTTGAGCCACACCGTAGGATATACACGACCGTCTGTTAGCAGAGATTATCAGCACACCTGTGGAGAACTACAGCTTAACTTGTGAAAGACGACAGAGAGTTTCACTAGTAAAGCTAAACACATTCATATCATTTTACGGCAAAAAAAAAAAAACTTCGAAAATGTACTTCATGTGGTAAAAACTGGTTTTGTTGAAATGAAATAAATTATTTACGATTACTGATTATAACCGAATTCAACCAACCTGAAAAAACAAGGTTTAACTGAAGCATAACTGTCAGTAGATACAACATGATATCTTCAACAAGTAATTCGACAATTACTTAATCAGTTTGATATCATCGTTTTTCTTTTATATGATGAAAATCCTTTTCCACCTTGATGTAAATACAATTAACCTTCCTGAATTTAATTGAAGAATTTTTTATACACAATTTAATTGAGTTCAACTTGTTTAGTTGGGTCAACACAGTTGGTTACGTCAAGTTATTTTACTCTAGTATGTTTTACTTAACATTAAATTAGTCAAATTGAAAAAATATATGTTGGTCCAAACTATTTTTATTTTTAATTAATGAGGCTTAATTTTCACATCAAGGTGGAAAAGGACAGTTTTTTGGGGGGGATGTTGGTTTATTTCAGTTATAATCAGTAATAGCAACAGAATGTACATATCATTACATTTTATTGAATAAAAACATATTTCCATACTGACTGCTGTGCATAAATGCAAAAACATGAATGTTTTATTTATGTGTTTATGCATATTATGCCTATTTTATGCATAATTATGCATAACTGAAATAAAAGAAAATGAAGGCTTATAAAAAAATTCACTGAGACTGCGAGTGTTTTCTGCGGTGTCAGGTGTGGAGACCTTGGTTATCAGTCACTGAATCGAAAACATCCTTGCCTTCACCTGAGTCCAGCACACACACACACACACACACACACAGCTGCGGTGCGATCCGTGTGGAAGAGAACACAGGTCTGTTAGCTCTGAGATATCCGTGCGGATCAATATTGATCTGCTAACAGCAAATGAGCAGCTTCCTCTGACTGCCACCTGTTCTCATACTCATAAAGCTCAAACAAAGAGGAAAAACAGCTATTAAATGTCACTCTCAATAGCTGGTCATCTGACACATCTCACGCTGTCCTGGAACCTCTAATAGACTGTGATAAACTGCTTTAAACTGAGAGGAACAAACAACTGATATGCTGATATATTTAATCATAGGTTCACCACAGAGAACATGTGCTCGCATGAAAATAGATTGAGACAGTAAAGTCACAAACACAAAGACCATAATGGAAATACATTTAAATATTGTCTCGTTCAACTCACATTTATTTTACTATTATTATATCAAATTATGATGTATATTTACCAATCAAAAATTATAAACATTTACTGTTTAGACTGTTTATACTTGATTCTGATTGGACAGTTATCTATCTATCTATCTATCTATCTATCTATCTATCTATCTATCTATCTAT